>JAOXNZ010000199.1:19667371-19682308 GCA_028566095.1 Kryptolebias brasiliensis
ACCGAAACTTGGCACCGGAAGACGAGGCATATTTTGATAGTCGGTACTACCGAAGCATTTTGGTCGGTACCATAAAACTACCGAAGTTTGGTACCCAGCCCTAGATAAGGCAGTCACATGGTAGCTGAGTTCTCCCTTAGCGATAGGGTGAAGAGTTCGGTTATCCTGGAGGGACTTGGAGTAGAGCTGCTGCTCCTCCACATCGAGAGGAGCCAGTTGAGCTGGTCCGGTCATCTGGCAAGGATGCCCCCTGGACGCCTCCCTAGGGAGGTGTTCTGGACATGTCAAGCTGGGAGGAGACCCTGGGGAAGACCCAGGACAGGCTGGGGAGACTATGTCTCTTGGCTGACCTGGGAAAACCTTGGAATCTCCCAGATAAGCTGGAAGTGGTGGCTGTGGAGAGAGATGTCTGGGCTTCCCTGCTCAAGCTGCTGCTTGGATGGATGGATGGATGGATGGATGGATGGATGGATGGATGGATGGATGTGTACATGGACATGAACCTATGCTGCTCCACCCTGTTTTGGTCTTCTATTTTTTAACCACATTTTCTTTGTACTTTAGGTTTATCATTTGCGTTGTTTGCAACATCACGGTTATAAATAATTAAGGAGATTTTAAACATTTAGTAGCACTGTGGCTACTAAGTGTTTGCTAATAGTTATACAGTATAAACTTTATCTCACTGGGTTGTGACTGTTGGCAGCCTGATTGCGAAGAAGGAGGGAGAACCAAAATGTCTCAAAAGGTTCATAATGATTTTCAATAGTGTTAGTTACAAGAATTTGCTGTTATGTTGCTGGGGTTTCAAAAATTTACTCTTAAAATAGTTACAGAGGTGTTGTGGATGGCTGGAACCTGTCTGAAACCCTTCTCATTTTAGTTTCCCTAATACAGAAATTGTGACAGAAAAAAAATTTGAACATCATTTTACAGAAATGATTTCAAATATTTAATTTATTTGCAGTTCTGTATGGAAGCAAACATGTTGTAGGTACCATTTCAAAGTGATTCCAAATAAAGATTTCTGTATTTTATTGTATTTTTATGTGTCCAGGTAGTCATTAACAAATGCAGCCCAGAGAGAGACAGGCTTAAGACATACATTAGTTCTTACTGATGGGAAGGATGATTTCAGGAAAAGTGTGTTTATCTGCAGGTTTCCCATCAACTAAGTGAACACACTTATTGCTTATTGGTGGATTGATTACATTTAAATTTTAAAATTAAAGCTTTTATCTTTTCTTCACTCTTTGGTGGTGGTTGAAAAAGGTGTAGGGGGCTTCACAGTGTTTCCGAAGCATTGGTTAGTGGGTGTTGTTCCAAACAGTCCTGGTTCTATGAAACCTTAAAGGCACTGCGGATAAATTACTTCAATGATCATTTAAATTTGTATTCGCTGCATTTCTCTTACTATTGGCTTTGTGTTGGCACAAGTTAGCTTCTCCCTCAGCCAGTACTTTTCCTTGTCAGCCTGCCACACCCAGCTTCACCTGTTACTGGTTTACAATTAGTCACCTGTGTCCAATTCCTCCTCAGCCCCAGCCTATATATTCTGGTCCTTTGCTTTCCATTGTTGCTGTCATGCACTGTCTGGTTCTCCTTCTATCTTCTTGTGATCCCCTATGTATTCCCTGTTGGTTTTTGCTGCCATGGCATTCTTTGCTTTTGTTCACATTAACAAATAAGTTTAGTTTTCTTGAGCTCACCGTGTTGTCGGCTTCTGGGTCTGAACCATCCAACCTGATATACCCGAGTTTGTATCAAACCCTCATTTACACCCATGTGCACAACAACTTGTCAACAATTGATTGTTTGCATTCGTTTGTCAGATTTTGGGGTCTTTTGTTCTCACCAGGTAACATGAATACTCTGTAAAGTGCTTTTCTTAAAAACAAAAACTTACCTGAATCAGATGCCTAATCAAATGTTAAAATTGATGCTTTTCCTTGGAGAGAAACAATGTTTGATGGAAATTTCATGTCAATTGGACTTTTAGATGTGAATATATTTTCACTCCACTCATCATGACAGAACAAGAGGAAACGAACATCTTGGGACCTTAAGTATAGATTTTATGTCCTGCAAGTCCTACAAGTTTCTTTAAGAAATATCATTGAAGGCATTTATTCCATTTTAATGGCACTGTTTAGCTGTCACCAAAATTATAGGGTAATCATTCACTCGAAAGTTTTTTTTTTGTTAGCTTTTTTTATGTCCAGGTGAGGAAAAAACTGCCTTCTGATTCCAAATGTGCTAATCAAAAAGGTTTTGTAGCCTTCATCAACTTAAAGTAAACTTTTTAAAGTGCATGGATTTGGCTTGAAAGTCTCAGTTTGCCATTTATTTGTGGAAGGGCTACATGTAAAATATGCAGGACCTGGAAGAATTATGAGGGCCTGGTCTGAATACAGAACAGGAACCAAACCACTGGAAGACCCTGAAAGGATTCCAGTGAGGGTTGCCAGGGCAACCAGAGCTGGAACTTTCAACCATGAAGGCCAAACTGAGACGCAGAGGAGGGTACAAAACAGCAAGTTAGGAAAAAGAAAACTCAATGTCTACTGTGACGTGTGTTAAAAAATAAAATAAAAATAACCTAAGTAAATGCTTGTTAAATCTTTATGCTGGTGTAGATTCTCAGTCATCCAGGACATGGTAAATCCAAAAAATCTGTGTCTGTGGAGAGGCTGTTTGGTTTCTCCAATATAGAGTTCTGGACATTCCTCGCTGCACTGAACTGCAGACACTACACCGCTCAGTTTGTGTTTGGGTGTTTTGTCCTTAGGGTGGACCAGCCTCTGTCTGTTTTTTGATTTGAGAAAGCTCCTCGGATGAGAAGCGAAACGTCTTCAACTACAGAATAGAAGTCCAGTTGTTTTTGTTTTGAACCCTTTTTTTGGATTTGTTAAATCTTTACAGTTTGACAAAGAGGGAAAGTCTTGAGCTGCTATAAAACTGTAACCTCCCTTAGACACGTCACACACACACAATGGGATGAAAAGGCTTAGCGTTTTCAACATCCCCCTTTTCTACACTGTAAGAGGGCAAACAGTAAAAGAGTAGTTGTGCACTGCACTCACCTTCCTCTTACCCACCATACAAAGACAAGTGCACCTACTACGTTTTTATTCATCTTCTTGGGAGCCACAATTCAAGTGTCATGACAATTAATTAGAGAGTAACACCACTGCTCCAAGGACTTCCCCAAAGTCTTAGTAACAAAGCAACAAATTTGTCAAAGAGCTAACTTGTGCCAACGCAAAGCAAATAATAGGAGAAAAGCCTCAAATAAACATTTAGATGACCATTGAGCTCATTTATCCGCAGTGCCTCAAGGTTTCATAGAATCAGGACTGTTTTGAACAACACAGGGAGTAAAACCAAACATCACACAGGAAACAAAACTAAACACAAGAAATGAAAACAGATAACTCAGAAACACACAGAACCCATAAAGCAAACAGAACTACAGATCTCATAAATAGAACATTATCAAAAAACCTAACTGTTTGATGCAGAAACAAAGGATTTGTAAAAACTGTAGGACACTTGAGCTCAATATTGCATGTGGAATGGGATGATATGACTAGTCCTGAAAGGTGGTTTAAGTACAATTCACAAGTTGGGTCATTGGCCAAAGGTTGATGAACTCTTTATAATTTCCTTTGGTTCCCATAGACCTGATTTATATTTTCACTTATGAGCAGACAGTTCTTACTCAATATCAAATCCTCCCACAGTCATTAGTTAGTTGTTTGTCTCTGTGTGGCCCTGGGATGGACTGGCGACCTGTCCAGGGTGTTCCCCAACTCTTACACAAAGACTGCTGAAGATTCCTGTAACCCTGGACAGGATCAAGAGGGGTTAGAAGGAGGGGATGGATGGGTGCAATTTGTTTTCTCAAGGTCTTCCACTGTTTTACTGCCTTTACACCTGTCTACAGCTATTATAGAAGGAATGGGAAAGCTGATCCTACAGAGCCCTGCCGAGAGGTGTGAAATATGGCCCAGCAAGATCTGTCTAATACTTGTACACAGTGACATAATAAACTTTGAAACTTGCTCTTTAGTTCACGCTCCCTCTTTGGTGTAATCTCCAATGAAACTTACATACAAGAAAGGTGTCATGGGTCAGAATGATGCAGACATAATATGAATTGTTTGCATTCATGGTTCTAAATAAAGAAACTACAGACCTTCATCTTGTGTCGTAGACATGTGCATGTGTTTTTTTTTTATGAACAAAAAGAAATACAAGCATTTGCATTTTTGAAGAATGAAATACCTTGTTAATTTATAAAGTTTCATCAGTTTTTTCAATATTTTATAGGATGAGGTATTAGAGCCCTGAATAATACAAGTAAATAATAAAGCAAAGACAAATGGTGTGCAATGGTAAAATATTCTGTAAGTCAAGTCATGTTAAATGGAAGGTGCATCTTACTTGTAAGAGCACCTTAAAAGGACATTTTTAAGTGGGTTTTGTGGATAGATTATGAACAATTAATATCTTACCTGTTTGGATGGACTCAGTTTGGAAAAATCCTAAAACAACTTCAATCTTGAAAATTTCATAACGGTTCATAAGAACGCTATTTCATAGACCCTTTACACCACTGTTAATTTCACATTACAGTTATTTACACAGAAGTCTGTATTTTTTGCAGCTCAGATAGCAGCAGCACCTAGCTGTAGCACATCTCGTTCTGCCTGGGGTTCTTGCCCCAAGAATATTATGCTATTTCTGTGTAATACAAAACTGACTGTTGTGTAAAGGTTTAAATATTAACATTTGTATGAACCCCTGAAATTTTTAAGATGTCTGTTTTAACCTAAAATATGCTTTAAAAGTGAATCGGCTTAAGTTAGTCATTATTTGCTTGTCAATATAGTCCAAGCAGACGCTCATCCAACGCAGATTTGATTTTCTAATCTCACATATGTAAAAGTAGTTAATTCCAACACTATTATTTCAACCATAACATTTCTTATAGTTTTGCTTTACACAGTTATTTTGGCAAAGATATGAAAATCCAGCCAGAATTGACCCCAGGCTGCAGCAGAAGTGCTATAGCCAGCTGCTGCTGCTGCTGCTGTTTGAGCAAATAACCACAGAAATCCATGTAAATAACCATGTAGTAAGAGACAGATGGTGGTGTATCGGTTTATGAAAAAGTGTTTGCATAAACAAAGATACAATTTAAAAGATTGGAGATGTTGAATTAGCTTGTCAATCCAGTTATAATTAAACTACTTTTCCAAATTGAGGTCGTTCAAAGAGCTAAAAGAGGTAAGATATTGTTTGTCCATAACCTTTCCACAGAACCCCATTTAGTAATACTCAAAATACCCCTTTAAAACATCAGAATCAATTACACAAACGTTGGTCAGTATATTGAAAGTTTTGACTAACGTTTTGAATTAAAAGTGTGCCCTTATCGGCACTGTTTGGCCTAAATTCTATGACAGCCCTTACTGCAGAGCGTCTCAGTAGTTTTAACTCCTCTACTTTAATTAATCCTTCCTTGGAGAGACCATGGCATCTTTGTCCCTAAGCATCATTCATTCTTACAAAGCAAATGATTTTTTTTCTCATTCTGAAGCCCATAGACAGTACAGCTCTGTGCTGCTTTTAGCTGATTCTTGGTCACTCTATCTCCGAAGTGAATAGAGTTAATTAGCGGTAAGTTAATTTGATTTTGAACACCCTTTTCTTTCCTCTTCAGTGTTAGAAAGAAGCAGCATTCATCAAGTCGTCTTTGGTGAAGGTATTGATTTCAAATTAAACCCTCAGATGTTTAAAATGACAAAAAAGGCTTTCATCTCCATTATTTTACAACTGTGGATTTTAGGATCCTCTTAAATGCTTATAAAGGCTTAATCCATTTTAGCGTTACGCACAAGAATCACCATTTGTCAGAGAGGCATAAAGGGTTCTGGGTTCCACTTTTGGTTACTTAGTAGACTTTTATGGTTGCACCATGCATCCAGCTATCCAGTGTTTATCTTGTGGCTCAAGCCCAGTCTCTAACTCAGCTCTGACTGCAGTTCAAAGGCCTCTCCGCCAACCGAGCTCTGCTAGGAAAGAAGTGCTCGGTCTCTGTGCCAACCACACCTACACACACAAGGCGACAAGAAGCAGTAAAACATGAATTACTCTGTGTTGAAAGACGTGAAGCTTGCCAGTTACCTCTCCTTTCTTTGGAAATACAAAAAAGAAAACGAAAATGGGCCGAACATTGGTGACTCATGTTGCCGGCAATTAGTGCATCGGTGTATCTGGGGAGGTGTGGTGTTGGAGGCGAGCGAATGTGGGAGGAAAGAGGAGAAAAGAGAGAAGAAAGCAAGTCTGCATTGAGTTTTTTTGTACATTTAAACTCTGCATATTTCTCTGGTGGGTTTCAACAAGCGTGCTGTCACAAACAGCGGTTGTTTTACATGAAAAACACGCGGCTGCGTGGTGTGATCTGAAGCTGGCAGCAGTGGAACGCACTCCAGCTTCCAGACTCGTGCTTCCATCTCTCTCTCCTTGTCTCTCTCGATGTCTCTCGCTCTCTCTGCGCGATTTGCTTTTGTTTGACTGATGTGTGCCTGTGAGTGAGAATAAAGATGCAAAGCAGCAAGAAATTCAATTACTGTTTGGAGGGCTGCTTGTCACAACCACGACAACAGGTGACTTCAGCTTTTGACAGTGCAAAACGAAGCAATAAAAAGGCAGTCAGACAGCATGAAAAATAAGCTTTTGTGCCAACTAAATTGGGGATAAATTGTTGTTTAATATTCAGGTCCAGAGTATGAATTTGAGGTTTGAAGGTATGGAGGTATTCTTATTAACGAGCATGTTTTTTATAGAGTCAGATGTAAATGTCACAATGCTCATAATATTAAAAATATGTAAAGCTGATTAGGAACAAATAGAATGGACTGAAAGTAACATAACGATCACATGAAAAACATTTGCTGACAGTAGTAAAGACAAACCAACCTTGCTTAGGGTCGCAAAGGGGCAGAACATTTTTGGAAACATTTTAGAAATTTTCGCTGGGAAGTTGAGCAAGGGAATTTTGGAACTATTCCAAACTGGAAATTTTCCATGGGAATTTACAGTAATTAACTTGACATTTGGGGTAATTTAAACACACTGTATCATATCCAAACAAAAATGTAATTTGTTTTATATCCATAGGCAGATAATGAGTTTAACCCAAAATTGATGAAAGTAACAAAAAAAAAAATCTCATTTGCGTATGATGATGTCACTGGTGACATCACTGTGTCTCAACCACACAACTTTTAGAGAACAGTAGATGCTGAACATGTCTACAATTTATCTTTTTTGTTGTAATCCTTTTTGAGATTCACGTGCACAACTCTGAACAACACATTAATGTTACTATCCTTAGAAGAACTTCTTATTTCAAGCTACACCACCAGATTTTCAAAACCCTGTTTAAATATTTTTGTTTGTTTGTTTCCTCCGCCGATGAGGTTATGTTTTCAGTAGCGTCTGTTTGTTTGTTTTTTGTTTGTCTGTCTGTGTACAATATTACTCAAAAAGTTATGAACGACTTTTCATAACTTTTCTGAAATTTTCAGGAAACATCAAACATGGTACAAGGAACAAGTGATTACATTTAGGTGGTGATCAGGTCAAAGGTCAAGGTCACAGATCAACCTGTGCTCTAACTCTGCAGCTGTATAACAGGAATGATAAACTCCACATCTGGACACCTCATGGGTCAAGGGTGATCACTATTGATTTCAAGGTCATGGGGACAAATGTCAACATCACAGATGACTAACTCTGCAACAGTGGAATGTAGGAATGTCAAACTGCACAGCTGGACACCTTGTGGGTCAAAGATGATGCCTGTTGATTTCAAGGTTTATGGGGTCAAAGGTCACAGGTAACCCCTTTGTTAAAAACTTGTCTCTGTTCCAGCATGTGACCCTCTTGTTACGTCTTGCCAAGGAAGTTCTGTTTTCAATTGCGTCCTTTGGTTTGTCTGTCTGTTAGCAAGGTCAGGTTAAAACTAATGATCAGATTTGGATGAAATTTTCAGGAAATGTTGGGGTTGTCACAAAAAAACAATGGATTAGATTTTGGTGCTGATCCGGATTATGACCGTATCACACTATAACAAAACATGTCACAAGAATAAGTAAATATTTGAAATGTGTGAAAGTTATGTACAGAAAGTGTCAAATTTCATTCACACAACTCTGAACAAAATGTTTAACATAATATTTGATCATTCTTTTGGCTTTTTTTTTCTCATTGTGTCAGTAACAGCAAAAGAAACTTCATTAAATTGCATTTCACAAAAAAACTCTGAACAAAACCTTTTACATGTTATCACTTACACCTGTTGTGACATAGTTTATAACTTTTTAAGGTCTGGTACCTTTAACAGAAATGACATCCGGCTGTTGTCAGAAAAACATTGTCCCCAACTATATTAAAATCCCTGTTAAGGACCTTCAATATTTTAAATTCCAGGTTTGTTCCAGTCAGTTTCCATAAATTCCTGTTAATTCCCATGGAAACTTTTCAACATTGAAAATTCCTGAAATTTTGCAACCTTGGTGAGTTCTACTTTTATTGTCCTGTGTGAACAATGTAATGCTTTGAAGTCATTCATTTAAAGGTTATACTCCCTTATTTCTAACTATGATGTGATAGTCAAATGTCCTGTCTTATTCTTTGTTGGCGCTGATGCTTGCTGGTGGCATTGTTAACATCTGGCACAGAGTGAAAGGATAGAAGAAGCTGATTTTCCTGAGATTTCCATGCAAGAAAATTCATGTTTGAGAATCATTTTGCACAAAACCACTTTACTTCTACTTTCACTCCCACTTGCATTTCATTGTTCGTCTACTTTGGTAATGCTAGTGTAAGAAAACTGCATATGTTGGGGGGTTATACATTTGATGCATGTCTATAGGCACTTTCACACTGTAGAGGACCATTTCACAGTCCTTAGACAGGTAGTTCTTCCTTTCTTTTTGTTTTGTACAGGGGTTGTTCATAGATTTTTAAAACAATGTTTATTGGGTCTTTTTTAGGTCCTGCTTCAGAGAAGGGGATTTCTTAAGCCAATTGGGACTCTTGAGTAACATAAGGAGATGTGATTGGTCATACATAAATGTATGTTAATTGGTTGAACAAGTTGAATGTTCTTCCAGCACCTATTAAAACTGCATTCGTAAGGCTAAAGTTGAAACTGTATCTGTTGACTGTTATTATGTATTCTCCTTTGAACATGAGCAGCAGAAAGTGGTATGAGTCTTAGCCTATAACTCATTCTTTTTAATGTTTTTAGTGTTTTTTCAAACTCTGGTTTAAGAATTAAACCAAAGACCCACAAAACACACCTCCAACTAAGGAGTACTCCATTGTGGTTGTTTGTGAATGTCACAAGCATACGTCACTGGGCCATGCTGATTATGGACTGAGAATCACAGTGTTCCCCTGGCAGTGCAAAAGCAAACCCGTAAGTCCTTATGACTACTCAATAGCAGGACCAACAGCACTTATAATCCTTAGAGTCTTCATAACCTTTTGGTCTAAAAGCACCCTATTTGTACCTTTAGCAAGTACTGGGCAGATTTCCTGAAGAGGTTTATTTCTTGGCCAGCTAGGGAGTATGTTGGTGTCCACCTGGAAAAGCTGGACAGTGTGGCTGAGGATAGGAAGCTCTAGGGATTTCTTCTCAGACTGCTGCATAAAATGAATGGCCAAATAGAAAACACAAAGAATCTGTGAATCCCTCTGGAAAATCCATCACATATATGGTATAAACAGACCATCCCTGTGCTAGACACTCAGAAACTGAGTTGCTGAAAAGACATGAAGAAGTTCATGAATATATTCTATTTAAAATGGTCAAACGGTCTTCCAAACTTGCAAAAATTTGAGATCAAGGAGGTTTCAGTGATTTGGAGGCACGCAGGAAATTGCTGTTTTCTTTCATTTTTATTATTTTTCCGTCTGAGTATTGATACAGACAATGTGTCCAGGCTGCTCTGATCTGGGATCAATTGTTCAGACTGAGTTTATTAATCTGTAAAAAAAAAAGAAACAGAAAATGATTTCTTTAAAAATATACAGATCCACAAAGAGTGCTGGTTTTACAGTTCTAGTGGCACTATAGAGGTCCCTAATATTTTCAGATTGCATCCTGTTTCCAATATTATAAAGATTCACTGCCTATATTTTGCACAAATGGACCAGATGTGTGTATAATGTAAAGCATTGCCTGACAAACATTGTGCAAAGATTAAGCATCATCACTCTGAACTTCAGATAGGCCCAAGACTTTGTTAGTTTACTAAATTATTGCATTGGCTTTCATTTCTACTTCTGACCTTATTATTGTCCCCATTCCTGCTTTTGTTGACACTTTTCCTGTTCCAGTCTTATCATGTGACAGTCAGTAAAACTGTCTCTAATGCCAAAAGAAGTCCGCAACAATCCTTTGACCCACAAGATTCCCCAAAAGCTTCTAACACTTCTACTGACTGTCCAATCTTATCTTTCCCTCCTTCTCAAGTAGTGCAAACTTTAGATAAGTAATTTGACCAAAACATCCCATCTGCTGCAGCCTTGCTGTAAGAAAAAAAAGCTATTTGATCCCTCTTCAGCGTGGTTGAGTCCGTCAGATTGTTATTGCAGTTGGAACTACTTTTTTAGTTCTGGCCAAGAAAGAGAGCTAGAGGGAGTGAGGTAGCGGCGTGAAGGAGCCTCTTTGGAATAACGTGTGTAAACACAGGCAGTGCATCTCCCAGGTAATGAGATTCTCCACTCTGTTTAAATCGAAAGCCCCTCAGCACCTGAGAGGGACAAACAAACCCCTGTTTCTGAAGTCTTCTTTCAGAAGAACACACTCGCATTCACTTGCACATAGACACACTTTCACAGTGGCCATATTTGTCTTTTTAATCCTCCCCCTCTCTTGTGTTTCTCCTTCTCTCCTCTCTGAATCTGGGCAGCCTGTTTGTATGCAAATACACTGTTTGGAAGAGCCCCCTGCCCAACACACACTCAGAAAATCCCGTTGAGTTTCCGAGCTGGAGTGGTGAGGTAAACAACACTCCATCAGGGTGACAAAGGCAGGCAAAAAAAAAAAATCCTGTTTGCCCCTCTTTTAAAAAAAAATATATTGTGTGTATTCAGCAACAGGCCCAACTAGTTCTCCCTTTCTGTGTTTAATCCCCATTTTCATTATCATCCTTTTCTTTTCATTTGCCTCTGAAAACAGCTTAGCGCCAAGTGCTGCGCAAAACACAAGACGGTTTCCGGAGTGTGGTATCTCTTTCTGTCTTTGGGAGACTTTTGTAAAGCTGCTGTTCAAAAAAAGTCCATGTTGCATTGTGGGATTATTGTAGGTCATTGTTAGACCTGCCTCTGGGTTTCCGCATAGTTTCTATGGTAAAACAGACAGACGCTTCATGGAGTGACTCGCCAAAATAGTTTGAAAGAGAAACTATTGATATTCAAACCAATGGAAACAGATCAGCAAGTAAATGTCAATCCTGTTCCAAAGTTTGCAACTTCCTGCACCTGTACAACAAAACCACTAACAGAAATATAATGACAGTAGCATTGCTCAGAGGAATGGACATCATCCACTGCCTTGCATGCCAAAGTGTTAAAGATTTTGTGTGATCAGTTACTGTTCAGAGTATGACTCAGCTAAAACCACACCATTTTTATAGCATTTATAGCCATTTTTGTGTTTACTAAGGTCAGTTAGCTGTAGCAGCCATCCTTAATCAGGTTGACTCCAAAGGTTAATCAGTTGTAGATGTACATCTAATGATTACTTTCTGAGAGTGCCATTGCAATCTGTTCAGTGTTCATTTTGCTAACAGCCAGACAGGGTTGACTCAAGCAGTTAATGCCAAGGTTTTAAACACAGATCTAACGTGATTAGTTAGTGCTTGGTGTATGTGTTTGGGATGACTCTCAGTTACAACCACACCAAATGTTATCTTAATATAGCTTACATTATTAGTGTACCTGTAACCCCTTTTCAAATTATGGTTCTACAATATGTCTACAAACATATTCCCTTTTTAAGTCCCCTTTGGTCAGTCATTCATGATCCAATCAATACAACATTATCCCACAACAGTGTGTGCTTACACACATAAGCCTAGCTCCACAGAAGCAGCAGAGCTGCAATGCTGTTGGTTAGAGTACAGGAAGCCCCCTTTCCCCCTCCCCACCACATAAAACATAATTGTCAACTTGGCTCTATGACTAGCACTTTGCCACTTCGGAAGTGTATTAACAGCGTATAAACTTCAGCTCCCCATTCCTCCTCAGTTGTTTCACAGTTGACATCGAGGTGGGAAGAAAGTGTCTCAGGCCCGGCTGCTAAGAGTTAATATCTCACTGAGCTGTGACGACTGGTTACTAATTGGTGAACAGCATTCGCAAGGTAGTCTCCAGAACATCTTGTGACATTACTGGGGGATGTCAGTTTTCTTGCTTCAGTTGCAAAGACTCACAGTCTTGTTGCTTGTATGTTGAACATAGACAAAAGATTTATGTGACAGATTTTCTCTCAAAAAGGTCACAGCGTTTGTGGTGTTTTAAACCCTTCTCCATTTTGTTGTTGGTATCTCCAACCTGCCTCAAGATTGCTACAGACATATTGACATTTGCACAGAAACTCTCCTCTGACAGAAAATATGTCCATGTCTAAAAATCACACTGATTATAATTAATTATGAAAAATCTGGTTCAAATCTGCCTATCTTCATTTCAAAAGTGTACTTTAATAAATTAAATCATAAACTGTGGTTTTCCAAAACTGGCCACGCAAAACATGGCTGCTTGATTGCAAAAAATCTAAATTCAGTGAGATTTCAACTGAAAATTTGCATATTTTCTTGCAATGTTGAGTCAAGTTTGAGTCCCCAACTTGTCTCCAACAGTCGCAGCCCAGTGAGATACCACCTTTAATGCTTCTGCATTATGTTAAATATATTTATCAAGTCTCTCAACATCTTGTCACATCAAGAAGAGGTTAATGCCCATTCATCCATTTTCTGTACCTGTTTAAACATGTTCAGTGTGGTGGGAGAGCTGGTGCCTGTCACAGCTGAGAGGCAAGGTACACCTGGGACAGGTCGCTGAATCAAATGTCCTAATAAAACAAAGTTAATTGAGTAGAATGATAACGTTTTTGTGGGCTTTCAATAAAGCCTGCAGAGTTCCTTTTTTAACAACATCATCTATAAGATATTTGGTCTTTGAGTTTCATGTTTCTGTACCTGCAGAGCTCTTTGAAGAACAGTCTAAAAAACACCAGAACAAGAAGTGCTTTGGTGTGCATTAATGAAACATGAACCTGCATTTCTTTCCGTTGCCTATCTGTGCATTGTCTTGTGTTACTTTGTGTCCCTGTGAATCCCACTCCAGTGGCCCGTGGAAAGAAGACATTCTTGTCTGCAGTGTTACAGCCTTGTTAAACTCACTCCCCTCTGTTAAACCTCCTCTTTTTCACAGCCCTCCTTTTTTCTCAGCTCATTCCTGCTTCTTCAGTTCTCCAGCCAGTGAAAGGCAGTCAGTCTCTGGCCACTCAGAAGCAAAAGAACACAATATATGACTAGTATCAATTAGCAAAAGAAGAATGAGGCTACTTTATATGGACTATGTTTGCGTATATCATCTCTGTATGTGTATAGTTGTTCAGCTGAGTATTTGGTTTGTCACATTGAAAAGATAAAGTGAACATTTTCATTCTCTCTGTTTCCCTCATAAAATCTGTTACCCGAACTGGCCCCCGACATGGCTGCCAGTTGCCAAGTAGCTGCTTTTATTTTCCAGTCAGCTGCTGCTACTGGTCCAGCACTCCTGACACACTAGATGATTTCAGACCACAGAGGAACACTTTACAGTCCTATTAACCATTCATGCGTTTCTTTTTGTTTTTGCATTAATGATATTGTGACTGTTTGTAGTCCTGATAACTAAGTTTATGAGATCTTTTTAGCTTCTGCTTCACCCTCTTAATTTTAGAGTCCGATCATATTTTGTTGAGAACTGACAGTTATAGCTGGTCAGACTTTGAAAATAATGTTATGTGCGATTTCACACAATATAGAAGGGTTTTGTGCAATCTGTTAGTGCTCACAGGATGTATTGGGAATGACTAAATGAAAATTTAGTTCAATGTCTGTAAAACTGTTGTTGTTGTGTTTGCCAAAGTTGATTAGTTATGGCGGCAATCTTGAATTAGATCGACTTCAAAAGGGAATCAGTTTTAGATATACACCTGCTACTTTCTGAATATTTCAATAAAATCGATCCAGTGGTTCATGAGATATTTTGCTAACAGACAAATAGGGTCCAGCAGTTAATGGCGAAGCTGGAAACAAAGACCTTGCTCAGTCAGTTAGGACATGACTCTCTGACTCTCAGCCAAATGTTGCGCAATCACAGTGTTCCTCTGGCACTGCGAATGCAAACACATACGTTCTTATAACTGCACCATAGAGAGACTAACAGTCCTTATAACTGTCAGAGAGTCCTTAGAAGTGTTTGGTCCAAAAGCACCTAGTGTCTGGAGAGCATGAGTAGTTCTGGGTCAGGGGTCTGCAGCCTTACATTCCTTCTCCTTTTCAAAAAACAAAATTTGCCTAGAGCTGCAAAATATACTTGAGGAGGATTGAAATAAAGCTAACACAACTCAGTAAGTGTTATATAAATACCACATATAAACAAACATAGTTTGTGACATTATAAAATGAAAGATCTGTAATAAACTGTTTTTTTTTTTACTTGTTAGAACAAAGAAAAAGACAAAACTTTTATAAAAAACACATTTTCTTGTGTAGAACCCGTTTGATAAAATCTAAACACTGAACCATACGGACTTATATGATTTTTTAAATAAAATAATGTAAGTATCCAACAGATCGG
>JAOXNZ010000199.1:19694571-19705262 GCA_028566095.1 Kryptolebias brasiliensis
CCAATTAACCTAACATGCATGTTTTTGGTCTGTGGGAGGAAACCGGAGTACACGGAGTAAACCCACGTGTGCACAGGAAGAACATGCAAACTCCACCCAGAAAGACCCCAGGCCGGGATTCGATCCTGCATCCTTCTTGCTGGGAGGCGACAGCTCTAACCACTACGCCGCTGTGCCACATATATATACATATATGTATATATATGTATTTATTTAAACAGAGCATTTCAGTTGTGTTTACACGTACTGTCCATATGCAAAGTTTGAGTTTTTGGGGAGAAATACTATGATTTTTCAAAATGCTATCCAAAAGTGGAGACTTTTAAAAACTTTTTGGTTTGTCCATGTGGACTTGACATACAAAGAGTTTGAGAAACAATAATGTAGCAGCCTATTTCACATATGCCCACTATCATTTTGTGCCCAAGAAACTAAAACAACAATGAAACCTTTTTACTTTTTTTTGTCTGTCTCACTTTATCCTGATCCTTTCACCAATAAATTTCTATTATGTGCTGAAAACATTAATAACTGAGAGAAAATTTGGTGTTCCTCAGAAACATTTTACAATTTCCTTGGACGTCAGAACTCAGATCTGGAATGACGAGAGACCCAACTTAATTGTATTCCAGTTTGCTGAGTGTCATGCTCAGTAACCAGGCTAACTATGATTAGCAATACAAGTCAATAACAATAGATTTCTCTGCATTCGGTGCATTCAAACATTGTAGCAACATGTTCACTCATTGTGTTTGGAAAGTACTACAGTATGTGTATAATCAGATTACTGAGATCCAAACTAACCAAAGGGAAAAAAAAGTTTATTATTGCAGCTATGACAACGTTTCCTGTGCGAGACAGCCATACTGGATTTTAAGGTCAGGGTTGGTCTGGAACCTCAAACTTTCTGTGTCGGAATTCCGACTGGGGAGAATTTCAGTTGATTTTTTCAATTTGAAACTTAGATATTTCAAGTACAAATGGTATGCACCATTAACCACCTTGACAACAGTTCGTCTGGCAATAAGTAACCTGTTGCCCAAGTTCATAAGTATACATTGCTTTCAAAGATAAACCTTTAATCTTTACTGGATAGAAGTGTAGCATTAGCATTGTAATGACAAAGTAAGCCATTAGTGCTTACATGTTTTATTAGCGCTCTCTTAGCATTAGGATACGGGTATAGGGTCACTACACAACTCTTGCAGAAGTTACAATATATTAAGGTTTAGAATTTCTACCTTTCAGCAGAAAATAAACCTGATTCTGATCCGTTCATAGGAAGCACAGCAAATTCACAAAGTAGTTATCAGCTGTACAAACATGGCTGCCAAAATGTCAAACAAAATGGCAATTTCTTTTGTTGATTTATTCTTTTATTCCTCCTAATTGTTAGCTGTTAGCTCCCTTTATTATCCTGAGGAGGATATGATAATGAGGCATACTTTAACAACTATAGCCTGCTTGTCCTTTGTTTAAGAGGTTCATGCACCCCAGTGACAGGAGAGGGTTACTTGAGGAAGTAAGGAGTGGCAGCAGCTGCCACTGTCCGAAACAAGGCACCTTAAATCCCCTGTGACGAGCTGCCCGGTAGACAACAGCTCTTTGTAAAAGCTACCTTTAAAAGCCTACCTGTCCAGTAGCACCTGTAATTAGTATGGGTGACCTTTGGGGCCCATTTGTAATTACAACTGAGCTGAGCTGTGATGAGAACACTTGAGGAATGACCCAGAAAAATGTTGAAGAAAAATATTCAGAGCTTTGAAGTGTAACTTTGAGGAGTAACTCTAAAAGTTTTGTCAATAAAAATCAAATTTCCTACAAGTTGTTTAAAGTAAAAGTTCTGCATGATGACTTTTTGTCATAAGTTCTGAATGTCTGATGAACAAAAAAACAGTAGATTATAGGCATCCTTTTATAATGCACTGACAGTGTGCACTATCTGGGTGGATGGACGGCTTTCCTGTCTCTTCTTGCATCCTCTGGGTACTCTGACCAACATATTGATCATTATCACCACTTTTCTGCATTTATATACTCACACTGGAAAAGATTAGGGCTGCATAATATCTTGAAAGTTTGTCATTATTGTATTATCAATGTGCACAATATCATTATCACAGATAATTGTAGTAAATCAGTTACAAACTGCATGGCAATAATATATTTTGGTGGATGGACACCCTATAAGGTCATAGTCGACAGCTAGGCAGCTGTATAAGTGAAACAAAACAAAACTAAACAAACAAAAAACAACTGTGACTTGTGTGTCACTTAAAACCACTTCTTAATGGTTCTAAATTTGAAATATGGATCATGGTATCATTTTAAGATCAACCAAGAGCTAAAATTTAGGCACACAAAAACCAATCACTAAATAATGCTGCTTTGCCTCGTGGTTAATATGTACATTTAATGGCCAAATTTATGAAACAGTTAACTGACAACAGCCAAATGTAGTAATACAACTGACCAGACTTTTTAAGCAGACAAACTGAAGCTGCACTGCACTACAGAGTGTATTCTTCACGGACCAAAAGGTGGATTTAATCAGCTTTGTGACATGAGATCCACCCCCTTTTTTTTTTTTTTTGCAGTCTCACAGCTTTTGTGACACACTGGTGCTGGCCATCAAGAAACAAAGTTTTTTAAAGATATTTTTTCCTGCAGGTTCCAACTTTCAAAATATTGTTCAGTCTGACAATAAGGAGATCATCTTAGAAGTTCACCACATGTCTGTTGTCTGTGTGACAAAGCTGCCTGGAACTTATTACTTACATCAGCCTGGAGCTGGTTGCACAGATCAGGTATATTTCTTGTTAATAGTTTTGAGTAGCCTAACTCCTTGGTTTAAAACCAAAGTAATCACAAATCAGTGTCTTTGTATTTTTTTAGCCTACTTCAACAGTTGTACAAAGAGTGAGGATTGCCCAGTCTGTCCCTTAAAAATAAAAGCAATGTTTAAACACACCTGTGTGAACGTATTGCCAATCACCGGTTGCTGGATTGACAGTTGCTGACAAATCTTTTTTAACCTTTTGCCCAACTCTATTCCACACCTGTGTAGTAGGGGTGTAAAGGAACATAGATTCGTATTGGAAATTTTTGGTTCATGCGCTTCAGTTCGGCAAGCACCGGTACCAAAAAAAGGCAGCGTTGTTTTAAACCTGTACACATTCAGAACATTTACGTGTGGAACTAAAGTGCGCCTCTCTATGTTCTGTCATG
Source organism: Kryptolebias brasiliensis (assembly GCA_028566095.1). NCBI lineage: Eukaryota > Metazoa > Chordata > Actinopteri > Cyprinodontiformes > Rivulidae > Kryptolebias > Kryptolebias brasiliensis. Next base: position 19,697,800 of record JAOXNZ010000199.1, read on the forward strand.
CAGCTTTTAAAAGGCAGCACATGAAGTGACTCCATAACAAACAAACATTTCAAACACAGATAAACCAGAGCTTCAAGACCCCCAGCTTTCATTAAAATCTATTTATTGGGAACATTTCAGTTTCTTAGTTGACTAAAGTGATGGCAGAGAAAAAGAGGGGGATCAAACTTTATATCAGCTTTGTTCAATCGCAGTAGGGTTACTGGTTCCACATTAAACCTAATTACTCTCTTGAAACGGTATCACCTGGATGTAAGCGTAACTGGCACAAAGAAAAAATGCAAATTGTAGCTTTTTACCAGTTCCTCACTAACAATTATGACTGGGACAAATTCATAACAAACAAAATGGTGTGCAACCAAACTTTGTTGTTGAAAATGGTCGTTTTAAACACACGCTCAAAGTATGGAACTATTTATTAATATGTACAGTCTATAAATAGAACCATGTTACAAAGTTCCGTCAGCATTTTAGCCAACAAATTATACCAGCTTTATATAACCAAGTAGAAGCTACAGTTGTCTACAACATCCAAAGCTTCAGCTATATATACATTTATGTACCAAAAGTATGCTCTATACATTTGTTTGTTTCCCTCAACGTAATTGTACCATGTACCATTGTACCAATTGTACCAATTGAACCATGACTTCAAAACCAACCATACTATGTAGTTATGTTTCCAAAAGGTTACCATAAATGAAACGAATATCCCTCATCGATGGTTATCATCATAGAAGCTTCAATTCATGCTATAGTAAAGGGAAAAAAAACCTATTTTCCTTTATCCAGTACTGCAACATTGTCCCTCAACAAGAGCTGAAAAAGTAAAGGACAATTTATTTGTATGTGGCAGCTCAAGAGTTGGTCTGTTTTGATCCTCACACTGACTACAAGTTGCTGCTGATGGAGGCTCGTCGTGAGAGTGAAGTGAACCAGGAAGCATTTGAGTAGCGCCCTGTCCTTGGTGTGTGTTCAGTAGCCTCAACCTATTCAAGTGCATGTGAATGATTCTGCATCCCACCATGCATGTAAATGGAGAAATTGTTTAGTTGTTACAGCATGTTTGCCTGCAGGGGTAAACTGGAACACAGCAGCAGTCAACTGTGACAACTGAAGAAATTGAGAGAGACAAGACAGAGACAAAGATGTGGGAAAACAGGGAAATATCTGCTGTGAATAGTTCACCTCCATTTCAAGAAAATGGTCCTGCTGATGCTCAGATAGAATAAATATGCAAATAGGACTGATTCTATTCATTCGTGCTTCCTTTGTGGAGTTTACTGTAAAAAATAGAATACTGTGCAAAACAACACAATGTGAAAATGGAGAAACAATATCAGACCTTAAAGAATGAGGAGTTCGACTCACTCAGCTGAAACAGACACGAAAGCTGTCACTACACAAGCACAGAGGTACAGGCGACTGATTTATTACTCAAGGAGGAAGATGAAGAAAGAAATCTTTGATGCCTTTTGTGTGGGATCTTTCCATATATCCAGATTACTGATGCGCCAGAGATATGGAAAGAGCATTTGCAACTGTTAGTCCTCCCACTGAATCCTTCATGAGCTTTGAATTCTCTGCATGCTGGTCGTTCGGCTATGAACTCTCCATTGGTGTTTGGCTCCTCAAAGCTTAATAATGAAGCTAATGACTGTCACTAGTGTTTGATTAAACCCCTGCCCTGGCAGCCCATGGGGCTCAGGTGTTCTCGCTGTAATTAACACATGGTAATTAATTTACAGAGGAGTTGAAGGAGGAGAAAGGTGCCCCTGAGGTTAAAAAAGCATTTGTTATGTAAGATGGTATGAGCTACGTCACAGTTCTCAAGTGCATGTCAGGCCAAAAGGGGACGTCTTTAAAATTCTGGTCAGATGAATCATTTTAAATTTAAACATTTAATGTCTGCATCCCATCTTCATCCTCTGACAGATGTTTGAAAGTTGGTGAAGATGTTGTGCGTGTGCAAAGGAGGAGTTCTCCACCTTTGGCTCCATATTCCTGAACCTATAATATCTTCAGTGGGGGTCTGCGCTCTCTGACAACCCTTTGAAGATGACTAAAAATAATATTAGATCAACTCTGGAAGGTTCTCAAAAATCACAAAACACATCTTGCAAAGTAATTTGATTCAGTCACAAAAGACAGCGTGTCTTTGTAGCAGAGCAACTGGTTGGAAACCTTTAGTTAAATTAGGTGACACCATGATTCTCGTAGAGAACTACGCCTTAATTTGATCACTCGAAGCGTGAAATTATCTCACCCCTGATGGCAAGTTTTGTACAAAACAGGCAGTTCTTTAAAAAGGCTCCACTGAAGTTGAAATAACTTGACATTATTCACAGCGATGCTACCTGCTTCCTTGTTTAGAGAGACCATGAAGAGCGACTGGATGGCACTACTGCAGGGCTAGACTCGAAAGCTGCTATCACAACATCAGAATGATTGCCTTGTCCTTTTTTGTTACATCCCCCTAATCACAAAGACTTTTGAATGTTAAAGTAATTTGGAGAGCTTTCTTCTTACAGGAGTGGTCTGGAAAGGAAGTGATTTTTAAGACTTCTGTGTTCTGGTGTCTTTTTTGCCTGGTAGGGTTCTCTCGTCATCTGTGGTCATCTACATTGCCTTTGACATCTCAAGATATCCAACGTTTTCTTTTATCACTTCTTATCCTCCTCTTGGCCAATTTTATTTTTCTTGTGTGGTTATTGCCACCTTTCTTTCCTTTTTTAAGAAAAAATCACATTTTTACAAACCCAATCCATCTGCAGACATGCAGTATATATAACACAAAGAAACAGGCGCACTAACACACAACCTGCCATGGGTAGATAAGAGGTGTGTAGAGATTAGACCAGGGACCGTTGTCTTAGTCAAGCCAATATGAAAGAGGACACAGTGGGAAACAGTGGGTTTGCACTGTTAGTGTTGCTGATTGCTACACAAAGAGGGGCAGATAGTGGATGTGATTAGCGAGAACTCTGTGGACACTGTAATACTGTAGATAAAGCATTACTGCGTTCCCAATAGTGTTGAGTGATTGTTGTACATGATCAACACAGGAAAGATTTAATTTGTAAAGATCAACAGATTACATCAGAATAGACAAAGATTATTGTGCCTATCTGTACTTCTAGTATAGGTAGTCACATATGATACAGATAAGCTATAAGAAATGACACAGAGGAAAGCTTGTCACAGTTATATTTATGCAGCTGCAGAACAATACTTTTCCTGAAGGTGTACATTTTGTTTTAAAAAAAATTTTTTCAAGTTCCAACTCCTAATATGTCATTTACGTTGTATTAGGTTGGACATTTCTTGCAACAGTACTGTTCAACGATCACACGTAATTATTTCAAGACTGTTCAAATGGTTGGCACATGTGCTAACAGTGAATATGTAGCTCATCCGTGGCCCCCCAACCCACCCCAAAAGAAAGAAACAAAAAAAGACAGTGCTTGAAACAGCCAAAAGATCACTCAAAACATTTTGGGCTAGTATTGTGGTAAAAAAAAACACCCATGTGTCATTATAAACATTGTGGTGGTTGGCAAACACTACCGTCTTTTGATTGGTGGGAGTATATTTTAAAATTACTACATGAAAAATAGTGTAAAACTATTGTATTGTAACCTAATTGTGTGTTATCTGACTCGCCCACTGATGATGATGTTCAGTACTCTGGAGTCTCTGGGAGTTGTTGTTCTATTGATATTTTTCCCCAGATAATCTGCGTTAACTTGCTTCCTCTCTGTTTTCGATACAACTCTTTAATTGTTCTGGTGGTCACATATTTTCTTTCAGCTCCCATCCAACAAAGCTTACAGGAAAGGTGTCCTCCAGAATTTTTGTAATTGTTTGGCTCCAAAGTTAGCATTAGGGCTGCATGGTATCCGGAAAACATGCAGTTGTGATATTATTGTTGACTACTGTGATGACAATATCAGTTGCAATAAACCCATATAATTTAACGAGTTTGTTCTTTAGCTGCCACCACTTCAGGGCATCCTGCTGTAGGACTTGCTCCAGTAAGCCTGCTGAGTTTTCAGGGTGTGGTTTCGTTTTTAAGGTGTTCCTGTTTTGCTGCATTATGGAAGCTGGCCAGAAAAAATGCCTTCTCTACATTCTGTTTATTCCATCCTTACAACCATATACAGTAATATGGCCTAACCTTGCATTGTGGGTAATTAAGTGCTCTGATTGTCTTTGTCTCCTTGGCACATTTCTTGAACAATACAATACCACTACCAGTACAAAAGCATAATACTTGGGCGTTCATCAAAGAGCGAGCTGCCAAAATTGTCCTTGTTGGTGACAAACAGCCATTCTCCAGGGGAAGCCTTGGCAGGCGGCGCTGATCCAGTTCTACAGAGCCTGGAGGAGCAGCACATCCTGGGTGTGGAAAGCTGCCAGTTCAGTCTGTCTGTATCAGCTCTCAAAGCCTTGCACAGATACCTGTGATTACCTGATTATTACACTGGGAAAAGCCAGAATTTACAGACAAAATATGCATATTTTTGAGAAGGAGGTCACAAATTAAGTCAATGATCACTGAAACAGAATGGTCTTCTACTAGACTGTAAAAAGTATGAAATGTGCAAATAAAGTATGTTCTCTTTTAAGAACGTAGTGATTTATTTGAGGAAAAATGAGCATTTTAAACATTGTACAACTTAAATGTTCTGTCAGAACTCTTCTTCATGATCATGTTACACTTTAGCTAAAGTATGTCTTCATGGTGCAGGAAAAGCTTTTTTATTACCAAGTTATTCATCTTCCAAAACGCAGACAATCCTCTTTAGTGCCAACAAGCTGTCTTCTTGCTTGGGGCTGCTTGGCTTCAATCACTCTTTTTCCTCCCAGTTTCCTTTTCTCTGCAAAGTCTGCCCAGAGCGAGACTACATCTGATTCTCAATCTGTCTTCTGTTGCATTTTTGAGACGTTAGCCTATTATATCTTGCCTCTGAGGGATGGTGATATGGTATCTCTTGTTGGCACAACACAAAGGGAGGCCGTTAGTGGTATTTATCAGACGATAAGACAAGTCTTTACCTAATAATCTCTTGTTTTACCATATACTTTTAAACTGTTATCTGGTCAAATAAACAGAACAAGAATCAATATGCTGAAGGATTGTGCTCATGTGACTCAGTGGTAAATAGGGTACTTAGGATAAATCAAAGTCAGTGTTTCCTGTCATTTATTTTGCTTGTTACCTCTTCCACTGTCACTTTTGTTAGTTCTGCTGGTTCTTTGGATTTTTGTTGTAACCCCAAACTGCACAAACCACCAGGTGGCTCAGTGGTGATAGTTTTGGGAGTCCTAAACCAGACGGTATACTAGGTATGCAATTTGGTTTTGAAGGGATGTGCCACGCAGGCTTTTTTTGGTTTTCTATACCTCACCCCTTATCGTCCAATGAGTCTGTCAGTTAAAACATACACATTTCTACACCCATTTATACATGAATAACACACATATAAGTTCCTATGTACATCTGGACCTTTTAATATCATTAGGTAGGACAATTGGCTGAAACATGAAAAGCATTTTGTTTTTCATTAAAATTAGATTATCTGTAATGTGATGCTATTAAGATATTGGATATATATAATCCAATTAGTCAATATAAACTCATAATATTCCATGTTTGTCCAATGTTTACGGTGACTTTGGATATGCTGAAATATCAAAAAATTATTCTGCAAGTTGTCTGCATTGTCAAAGGTTCCTGTGCATCAATCCTGCAGTAAATAGCTAGATCAGGTGCCTCAGAGCTAGAAGGACAACTAATCTTACAAAATATAACAGAAGTTGAAGCTCTCTGATCAATTTTCATCTTCACTGTACCAACAGACCGATGAAGACACTAGTCATGTTGAAACATTAGAGTCCCAGTGAACACAAGACAGAGGCAGGTAATTAAATCAGTTCTGAAACAGGTAGATCATTGTACTGAAGACTGTAATACAAGCCTGTTGGTCAGTCCACAGGAGGGTGAGTCTTATCAAGGTGTCTTCCTGCATTCCTGTTCTTCAGACATCATCTAGCATCTAATAATTTCTGCATATACACTATATTGCCAAAAGTATTGGCTCATTTCCTTTAACATGCATATGAATTTGAGGGACAGCCCATTCTTAATCCATAGGGTCTATAATGATGTTGGCCCACCCTTTGCAGCTATAACAGCTTCATCTCTTCTAAGAAGGCGTTCCACAAGGTTTAGGAGTGTGTTCTGGGAATTTTGGACCATTCTTCCAGAAGCTCATTTATGACGTCAGACACTGATGTTGGACAGAAGGCCTGGCTCACAGTCTTTGCTCTAATTCATCCCAAAGGTGTTCTGTCGGGTTGAGGTCAGAACTCTGTGCAGGACAGTCAAGTTCTTCCACATGAAACTCACTCATCCACATCTTTATGGACCTTGCTTTGTGCACTGGTGTAAAGTCATGTTGCAACAGGAAGGGGCCATCCCCAAACTGTTCCCACAAAGTTGGGAGCATGAAATTATACAAAATGTCATGGTATGCTGAAGCATAAAGAGTTCCTTTCACTGAAACTAAATGGTCGAGCCCAACAACCCCACACCATAATCCTCCCTCCACCAAACTTTACACTTGGCACAATGCAGTCAGATAAGTACTGTTCTCCTGGCAGCAGCCAAACCCAGACTCATACATTAGATGCTATTATAAGGACGCTGCAACAGACAAACAAAAAAAAAGAACCCAACTGACCAATGGCAGATCTTGAAACTTTCCCAGTCATGGCGCATGCTGGGGCCACATTTAAAAAATAGGGACCACGTTTAGGTGTAGTCAACATCTTCTATCCAAATTTACACCTAAATCTTTTTGAACTGGGAAATGATGAAATGTTGAGTTCTGTATACAGTTTCATGCAAACTTCTAGTTTACGTCCAGCTGTTTTTCATATTTATAACTGTTTTTTTATTCATCCTAAAAGTATTTCTTCTACTTTCATGCTTATTTTTTTCAAAAGATGAAAACAAGGCATTGTTGTTGTTATTTTTAACTTTGGGCTGCTCCCCTCAGCAAGGGTCACCACAGTAAGCAAACTCAGACAAAAGATTTGGCAATTGTTTTACGCCGGATGCCCTTCCTGACGCAACCTGGGCTCAAACCTGCAGCCTCGGGATTATGAGACCACAGCACTGACCACCGATCTACCACGGCCCCAAACAAGGCATCATTGTAATTGAAAGAAATGTTTCAAAGGTCGTAGTTTGTAACTTTTACCAATCTGTAAAAATGTCAACAAGGCACCAATGCAAACAGCAGGAACTAATTCATTAATGAAAAATTAAATACAACTTTGAACTTAAAAGATACATGTATAGCCCATTTCTTATATAAAAATAGTTTCAGCCATGTTCCAAAAACAATAATCCTTAATGATCAAATATTGCTACATGTAAATCTAGGTGTATTCAT
>JAOXNZ010000199.1:19739917-19751245 GCA_028566095.1 Kryptolebias brasiliensis
ATATAGCTCTATATATATATATACTGTATATGTATCATGGTGATCCATTGCGCAAGAGCTTGACTATTATGGTAGGAAAAAAGTAAAAGTTGAGCAAATATTTTAAAGCTGATGTGTGCATGTAATGTCTACATGTTTTAATGGTGTCAACTGACACATGCACCTCAGCATTCCTGATCTGTTTTTAACTTTAGTTTGCAATTTTTACTTATCTAAAAATAATCAGGCCACCACAGACTGGGCAGTGGCTCCTCAGCAGTTTATCAGATTCCAGCAGGGCCCAGTGCCCCTCTGATCCTACCTTTAGATTCACCCAAGCTCACAGAAGTTTGTGAAGCTGTCACAAATCCCAGTTTATGAATCTGTGCATTTTATTGGTGCAAGTGGACTCAAAAATGCCTGAAAAAGTGGATGTGAGAAAAATTCTCTCCTGAATTTTGCGAGAGGCTTTTTAACTAATAAATTCTCCATGTTCTAAAATGGACCATATTAGTAGTCTATCGTATTTAGTAAAAATTTGTGGTGTTTCTGATTTTATAATCGCATCCCGGCCTGGAGCCTTTCTGGGTGGCATTGGGTGCATGTTCTCACTGTGCACACGTGGGTTTACTCCGGGTACTCCGGTTTCCACCCACAGACCAAAAACATGCATGTTAGGTTAATTGGGAACTCTTAAAAAAATTGTCCCTGAGTGAGAGTGTGAATGGTTGTTTGTCTCGTTTGTCTCTATGTGGCCCTGCGATGGACTTGTGACCTGTCCAGGGTGTCCCCCTCCTCTCGCACAGTGACTGCTAGAGATAGGCACCGGCTGCCTGCAACCCGGAATGGAGAAGCGGTTAAAGAAAATGGATGGATGATTTTTAATGTCCAAAAAAACTAAAAGACAGTGCTACATTGATGAGTTATAACACAACAATCCTTCTTGAGAAGGTTCCTTACGTATAGAAAGATAAAAAATGATAATTTACTCACCCAGAGGTCCTTTCTTAAACCAGTTCCTGATGCTCAACAGAAATGTTTTTTTTTTTGGTGCCATGTACAGACGCCCACTTAATGCTGACGTTACCCAAAACACTAACTGTTTTATTTCACTTCAGCTTTCTTGTTTCTCACTTCATCAAATTCAATAAGAGTTTGTTCATTACATTCCTCCATCAGCATCAGCAAGTAGAGGCACTCAGACCGTTTATGTACCCTGAGAGCATTTTAGCATTGATGCTAGATTAGATTTTGAATAGCAGACATGGCGTATAGAACGTAATATTTTAAATGAAGTTGATGCCGGAGTGATTACTCATTCATTCTGCGTAGAGGAGGGGTGTCACTTTGAGGATGCAGGTATGAGCATTATAGGAAATGTAGATATTGTCGCACAGCGGTGAATGATGAGGGACTTTGAGGTGTCGCTCTGTGTAATTACGACTGTGTGGAGACACTTGTTTATGCCAGAGGATGCTTTGCTTCGTCTTTGTGCATTCGTATGCATGCAGACATGCGGCGGCATCTCCGTCACCTAACTGTGCATGAACAAAGAACAGCCAAAAACCTCCAGAGGAAGTATGTGCTCACGATCGGCCTTCAACACTTTCACTCCCACAAACAGAGAAATGTAAACCACAGATGCTCACATTAAAGATGAAAAAAAAAAAATCTCTTACATTTTAACAAACCGCTTGAAAATGAAAGGTGTGTTTTTTCGTATCAGAGGGATTAATTTTCCATTTTTTTTGTCTTTTGATTGTGTGCTATATCTGTGTTGCTTCGAAACAAAGAGCGGCACTGAGCTGCATAATAAAAAGGCCCGTACAGTAGCCTGCCACCTTCTCTGCTGCCTGCCAAGCTGAGCACAACATCAGCAGCCTCGCTCAATGTTTATGGATGAGGTGTTCTGCATCGCGCCACGGGGACAGGTCGCAGCCGGACCCAGCAAATATAAATAAACAACACAAATAAATAAAAATAAAAAGTCCACCATCTGCAGCGCTGACATTTCCCACACCACCGAAGGAGCGCGAGCATCTGTTGTTCACCTCGCAGCTTGCGCGGGGTTTAAAGTTGTCGTAATGTCACAGCACCATGTGGTTTGTGTGCAGGAAGCAGAGAGAGCAACATGACATGTGGACGGTGCCTTTGGACTGACTTGTTGGTTTGTTTGCTCATGTGTCTTGAATTTCATTTTTTTTTTTTTAACGGCGGTGTTTAAATTGGGATTTCTTAACCTTAGATTGTGCTTGACAAAACAAAAAGAGTGTTAAGCCGTCCAAGATTAATTAGTCTGGTTTACTGCACCACTCAGGCCTGTGTCTCACTAGTCTCCGATTGTTGGTGACAAATTGCAATTGGCATTTGCAAGGGAGCTTTAAAAATGTCGCTAATCATTCACGAAAGTTCTGAATTTCTTCCTCCTTTCTCAACTTTCTCACTGTTGTGTTAGAAGACTTTAAAATAAAAAAAAAAATAAAAAAGTGAAACAAACTTCCTCTCAAAATAGCTAAAGTTGTCCCCAGCATCTAAAAAACTCATCTCAAACCTTTCTCAGTCTAAGTCAGAAAGGGCATGTTTAGCCCTTTTCCCATGGGCTCAACTTGGCCCTATGGGTCAACCTGGCACAGATTCAGAGGGTTTCCTTTGGGTGATCTTCTGGCTCAGTTCTTTGGACCTACACTGTTGAGGTTCCATTCGAGATCCAATGATTTCATGTCAGCAGACTGCATGTCATTGATTGGCCAGGGAGCCATGTCACTGGATGAGTCATGGCAGCGACTGCTTCAAAACCTCCATTTTCATCCACTATTTTCTCCAGCCACACTGACTTGCTTTTATCCAATTTTCTTTTGTAACATAAGCCTTTTAAGCATTCTCTGGCTCACTTTTAACTTGTGTTTGACTGACCGTAGACTGAGCAACAGGCATACCATGACCTCGATGTCCTCCATTGTTAGGTGTTGCCAAAAAATGACATCAGAAGTGGCGCAGCCTTGCTATGATGATCCTGTCCACATTGAGGCGGCACTCAGTTGTGTTGAAAATCACATCACATCAATTGAAATATGGTGAGGTGGGTCCCTCTACACTTTGGTTCAATAGTTACCAAAAGCAACTATTTGTGGCTAATTGGAAAAGGAGAACAAATTCAGATAAAATTCAGTCATGATTTAGACCTAATTAAAAAACTGTGTGACTAAATTGGAACAGATAAAGTGAATGTCATCAGATCCATGGGGATGTTGTGTGAATATTGCAATTTATTTGCAGTTATGTACAGATGCATTGATCTAATAATCTAATTTAGTGTTATTCCAAGTGAAAATTTGCAAATTTTTTAGCAATTTTTTGTCCACAACTAGTCACAGACAGTTGCAGTCCAGTGAGATATAGGGCTTTAATGTTGTGACTCAGGTTAATGTTCCATAATGAATGTTGGCTTCATTTCTTTGGCTTTTGTGTGACAAGAAATGAGGACAATCACAACTGATTCCTTCTCGTGCCCTAATGATCAGTTTGGAAAATGTGGTTTTTCAAATGGATTATTTTCCAAAGCCTCCAGAATTATTCCTTGGGGTCTTTTCATTCCATATTCATGGCTACAAGAGATCAGCACTATTCCAGCATTATTATGGCTGGATGGCCAGATTTATTTTGTGAAGAGTAACAACATCTTCAGTAGGGCACCATCACAGACTCCTCCAGTCACTCACAGTGCTCCGGTGCCTTCCGGTGCATGGCACCCTTACTACTGTAGTGTCTCTTAGTCTAACTTTTCTTACCTACTCAAGTGCTCTAGCATTCCTCCTGTGCCAGTCTGTCCAACTCCTGAAGTGGATCGTTACTGACCAAAGTAGGGAAAAGTCACAATATTCCCAAACTGAAGTGCTCTTTTATAAATAAAAGTCTTAGCAACTTGAACTTAGCAGATACACTTCATTTGTTTAAAAGGTTCTTTTACTGTTGCCCTCATTGTGTCGAGGTTGTGCTGAAAAGAAACACTGTGGTGGTTAAGAAACAACTTGGCACATTATGGTTACTTTGTGGTAGTGTTAGCAGCAAAGGGTAGCTGTTTAATAAAACAATGCTTACATTAATTCTTTAAATTTGTACCTTTTAACAATTCCGACTATTTGAAATCAACTTCCCATCCCTAAAGAGGCAGATTTGTTTTTATTTTTTAGCTCATTAGTTGTCTGTTCCATTACCTTGAAATAACCAAGCAAGTCTTAGATTATCTAAGGAAATAGGATTTTTTTTTGTTAGTTTTTTCAAGGTTACATTTCATTGAGATAATGAAATGAACTACTAGCTATCTTGAAATAATGTTATAATGTAGCATTACCTTTCTTAGATTACATACAAATGTTATTTAAATTGGAAAAAAAAAAGTTTTTTAGTTTGTATCATTGTTGCCCTTTGAACCAGTTTTAGCACATAAAAGAAAATCAAATCTTCCTGTAAACAGATATTTTTTCCTGAGCACCAAATATTCAGCGTTAGGTCTCGGTTGAGTTTTTGCCTCATACAGTGTGGTTCGCTTAATCATGCCGTGCCTTGCTTGCAACAAAATGTTTAGCACTGGAACAAAGGTTTACAAGGTTTGAAGCTTTCTTAGTCACTGCTGAAGGTTGTTGTTTTCATTCAGATTTGAAGGACCACATGTTTTCCACTTGTGCCAGAGTACATTTTAGTCTCTCGATGTGTGCAGCAGCCACTGTGTTTCACTTGTTTGGACCTCAACACTTGCTCTTATTCAACTGCTGGGTGATTTTGGCCTGAATAAGAAATTTAAAATAAAAAAGAGGAATATAGATGGGCTAGCCAGGAAGAAAATACAAAAAACAGGTGCCTGAATTCTGGTTGTCTTCATACTTTAGATAATATATCTTAGAGTAACAGAAAAAGGCTTTGACTTAATTTGCTTGTGGTTGTGCACAAGCCAACAGTTTGTTCACGTGTATGATTGTGTGCTGCTGTACAGAATGCATTCAACCCTGCACTCACATCACACTCCATTCCTCCTCCTTCTCAGAGGCTAAATGAAGTGTGACAGGGCATTAAAGAAGGACCAGAACTCAGGGTCCCGCCACAGGAGAGAGAGATGAAGGAGACTGGAAAAGGTGGACAGAAGGCACGTGGGCATGTCTGTGCGAGTGTGGAGGGTAAAATTAATAGCAAGAAAGTGCTGATGGCCTGTGACAGCAGCCAGGTTCTGGGTCTCTGGCTAAACATGACGTCTTTCAACATTTTGCTGTAGCTAAAGCTATCAGAGAGGCTTTCCAGACTAGAAAACTAGTGTGAGCATGAAGGTTTTTTTTTTCTCTGTCAAACTCTAATTTAAAAGTACACGGTCCCTTAAGGTCTCAACATGTTTGTCCATGTATGCGTACGCAAGCAGTTAGAATCTTGCTGACACACATGAACATGTATACATACTATTTTTGGCTCAACTGCAGCACAGTATTCAACTCAGAGGTCTGCAGTTCTACACTCCAGCCCAACAGGTGACAATAATAAGCTGGTTTGTCAGCTGTCTGTTCAAAAACAAAGAAGAACAGAAGAAGGTCCAGTAAATTGAATTAGGAATTTGATCATTTTTGTGTTCTTGTAGTCCCTGGGTGATAAATTGCCTGAATGTGGATATCAGCAATCTTTTGACACAGTATTTCCTTAAAGTCTTTCTGCAAGTGGTTGGTTTGCTGTCTGTTCAGCCCTTTGGGAGACCCTTGTAAACTGATATAGATGACAACATTTACATCATTCAGGCCTTGTGCATGGCTGTACAGTTGAGTGGAGAGTGGATGTTGAATTTGAGCTAACTGAGACAAATTTTAAGAAGCTTTTCAGAATTTTCCTTCTTTTTTTTCTTTGTTTTTTTCTCAGCTAGAGAAAATACTTAATGATGACCAAGAAATCAAACAGAATGTGGATGGCCTTTGCAGGGTCTTGGTGTGTATCAAGAACAAAGTGATAGAGTGTAATAGGTCCATGTTGGTTTTGAGCATACACATAAGTTGGTGGTTTATCATTGTCGAAGGAATCAAAGTATCAGGTTTGGGGGAGCATGGTGCAGTATACGATGCAAGGCCCAAGTGCACCAGTTGACGAGAATCTGAACCAGCACTGGACACGCTGGCCTCATGCCTAGGCTATCACCGTGTTTGTAACAAAGTCAGGGAAATAACCCAGTGCAGGTGTAATATCCATAGCCGTAGCATCATGATCTTTTATCATGTAGCTGCATCCTGGCACAGTTTGAGGGAATTGTGCCAGGATGGGCGATTAAGATAATCATGAGGGTGCAGAAAAGTGTCTCAGAGATGTGGAAAATAGCAGGAAAAAAACCTATGTGGTTTGTACTAGTAGCGTCCTCAGGATTACCTTCACACTGAAGGAGGCTTTCCAAATGCGCTGTGATCCAGCAACATTCTAATAGGTTGTGGAAAGAGTAGCAGGGTCATCATTTATTGTAAGGGAGGCCTTAGAAAATACAATGTCAAATGGTTCGTTTCCCATTTGGGTTGGTGTTACCCATTTCAAAGGGAAGCATTTTAGGTATTCAGTCAGCACAGGCTTAATTGGGTTCTAATAAAAGCTAACAGTGCGTAGCCTTCATTGATGACACTACTTATAAGTGGAATGCTTACTTATGTAGAGTAAACCTAAAGCAGAGTGTCGACAACAGCTGGTGTAATCACAGAAAGGATTAAGCATAAAAAACACCAGAGGACAAAGATGCATGGGTCAAAAACAATAAACTACTGCCTGAGGCAGTCTTAATTATTTTATACACTTAATTAAACTGTATTTACACTTCAAGCATTAAGCAGATCTTTGTCCACTTTGGCATTTGTCTTTGGCAAAGTCAAAGACCCACCTTCAGCATACCTGCACATCCGATTGTTCACTATTTCTTAGACTGCACCTCAAGTGGCAGCAGCATGCCATAACAGATTGATGTGCTTTTGTGAAGCATTAAAGGCTCACAGACTAATCCATTGTCCACTCAACTGTCCAGTCATCCACAAGGCCGGTGTGACGTAAACTGCTTTGTCTTTACCAGTTCATGGGAGTTTAATGGCTGACCCCATGTTGCCCTGAATTTTGTGACTGAGCTTGCAGTCAGTGTATGATAATAGTAAAGGTTCCTATTCAAATCTGTTGCCAAACACAACACAGAAAACAGTATGAATATATGCACCTGTGCACATAAGCAAAGTTTCAATGACTTGTGGAGAAGGAAAGGCATTTTGTGGCCTTTATACAGAGCAGACTGAACCACGTTAAGGCTTGTATGCTTAAGGCAATTCTGTTGAAGGTGTATAGGTAAGTTTGTGCTTTTACCTTGAGGGCATGTGGATAAAGTTTTCTAACAGTGCAGAATGTAGTAAATATGAAGAGAAAGCCAAATAAGCATACTGAATAAACACAAATTTATGCAGTAGCTTACACTTCTTTTTCAATGTTCCTGGAACAGAAAGTGCTGCCTCAACTGCATTTTGTGCTGACAATGAAAAGTGACTTTGTCTTTATAATGACAAACGGCAGTAGGTACAACTCCTAAACACTTAGAAATGCCACAACACTGAAACTGTTCTCCTATCAGAGAAACAACCACTGCGTTAACCTATTTTCAATTCTGTGTTGCTGTAAAGCATCAGCAGTGCAGTTTGAAAGCCTCAGTCTGCATTTCTATGTGATTATTCAGCTCACAAAGCCACAATGTGTGGCACAGCTGAAACTTTCTCCTAACTTTACTAAAACCTCAGTTCTGTTCTTTATAAAGACCAGGGCAGTAACAATTTTTCCAATGTTAGCACCTTTGGATTGTGTCAAAGTTACTCTGCAACTGGCTTATGGCTTATAGGTGCTGGGAGTTTATAAGAGCTCAAGCTGGGAAGCAAAAATTAGATAAAGATTTGGGTAGGCTAAATGAAAAAAAGATAAAGGTTTATTCTTAAATTTTTAAATCTCTGCTGATCCCAATTAATGTCAGCCCCACCAGAGCTAAAGCAACAGACTGACAAACAAGATGAGTTCTAAAGCATCCTGACTGAAAGGCACCAAACTCCAAGTGTTCTTGACCTTTGCCCTGTTGGACTGGGCTCTGGATATGAGGCTTTCAGATTAAGGTAAATGTCTTTGGTGAAATCTTTAGAGTCCAGTGTGTCATCTTTCATAACTTGCTACTGATGACTGTCCTTCTGTCTCACTTTTCTCAACATTTCACAGTTATGTTAGCATAGCACTGTTAGCATAGCACTGCTCCCGCAGTTTTATGCAATGGAACTATATAACATATAGTCCTCTTCTTTTGGAGTTTTACAGCAGCTTTATTTCTCATGACTACAAAATTGTAGTCATGAGAAATAAAGCAAATTGTTCTGTCTAATAGTTATCAATGGTTAATATATTATCAGTCGAGACATCATTCACAGAACATAGAATATGAAGAAAAAGGTCTTCCTTTAGGCTACACTAATGGCTAGCCAAGCAAGGACCCATTTTAAATGTTTTTTCAGGCTTATAAAGCAACTCTTTTTTCGAAAACGACCTACCAATGTAAAACAATGCTACATTAGCTAACATTACACTTGTGCGTGGCACCATTTGTTTAGTCTGTCACTGTTTTCTCAAGTGAACAACATCTATGTTACTATGTGAATACATGTGTGTTGAGCATAGACTATATTAACAAACAGTGTCATGCAAAAGTGTAGAGGTTTAATATTAGCTAGTATAGCTTTCTTTCACACCAGTATAACAGTTTTCAGAAAGAGCTGTTTTTATAAGCCTGAAAAACAATATAAATTGTGCCTTCGTTTGGCTAGCCATTAGCCTAGCCTGAAGGAAGACCTTTGCTCTTTTGGTCATACTCCGTGCTTTGATTGATGTCATGGCTTTAAAAGTACAAAGTTTTGATAACTATTTGACAAAACATCACTTCAAAAATCACCAAACTAGCCCTTTAATGATTTATGCTAAAATTGTGTGTAGGCTTCCAATTTTTCATCCAGGTTAGAACATCAATGTCCACATCAAAACAGATCTAAATCAATCATTGCTTCACCTCCACAGCTGTAATATTATCAGGTTATTTTTTTCCACTGTTCCTCCGCCACCCCATAGTTCCTTTTAATGAGCATACTTCTACTGGGGGGGAAATGCTGTGCAAACGTCTACATTGAATCAATCCAGGTTAAGTGCTGGCCATCAGCAACCTGCACTGACCAAATCGTCAATTGATCCCTAATTGAGCAAAGTGCTGCTTCTTCTTCGTGATCAGTGCTGTCTCTTTTACCGTTTGAAGGATCTGTAAATAAAACAAACAAACAAACAAAAAAACATGGGTAGAATTGTGATTATTTATAGCATTGGGCAAAGTTTGCACTGTGTAAAATGTGCTTCTTCCCAGTCAACTGTTTATGTTGATAAGCTATTTCAATTCTGGTTGAAAATTTCCATAATCTGTCCCGCTTATAGCTTGACTGGTGGTTTTATAATCACCCTTGTTTCCAGGGGAGTAAGCGCTGCCCTGTGAAATAACTGTACCTAATGACAAGGTGGATAAATGTCGCAGTAAAGGCCTGCAGTCTCCAGGAGAGTCAGCAGAATGAAAATATGCTAAACAATAACCAACAAAAGAAAAAAAACAAAAAACTGCCATATTTGTCCAGCTCGTTTGGACAGGATGTTTTTGCGCACCATGCAGGATAAACTGTGCTTTAATCCAGTTGCTGGGAACAGGGAGG
Organism: Kryptolebias brasiliensis; assembly: GCA_028566095.1. Lineage (NCBI taxonomy): Eukaryota > Metazoa > Chordata > Actinopteri > Cyprinodontiformes > Rivulidae > Kryptolebias > Kryptolebias brasiliensis. The sequence goes on from JAOXNZ010000199.1 coordinate 19,749,658, forward strand.
CATTATGTATGATTATGTTCATGGATAAATAATGTATCTCATTCATGTAATTAGAGAAGCTCCTAGACTACATTTGCCCAAATTAGAGCCTTAAAGTATTTCACTGTGTTTAATGTTGCATTGAATACGGGCTCCGCTCGGCACCATGTTCCCAAATCATCTTTAACTCCCATTAAGAAAACAATCTTAGCCATCGCTCAGTTGTTAATAGCTTCATTTGTTAATGATGTGTGCTTTTAGTCTTTGTGTTGCTGGCTTTAATGTGGGATACAATGTGTGCTTGGTGTGAGCATCGCAATGATTTAAACAGAGAGTTAAACCATTGGCTAAAAGCAAACAGGATTTTTTATCTTTTAAAAAAAAAAAAAAAAAAAAAAGCTGCCAAGAAGCAACAGGAATGATTGGAGCAGGAAGAGAGGAGGTGGAGGGAGAGGGACGGGGATTATGATAATACCGAGGTGACAGCTGTTCAGCTGCGGTGAGCAGCTGTATCCACTGAAGGAGATGAAGCCGGAGCCAGGACAGGAGACTCTGTTACCACCACAATGACAGCCAATGTTTGCCAAGACGGAGGCAAAGGAACCGGAGCTGCATGCAAATGTAGGCCGAACGAGCACAGGTGATGGGTAAACACGATAAACATAAACATCGAAATAAAACCAGAAATATAAGGCTTAAGGAAACAATGGGTTACATGGGACTATGGGGACTTTGACTAAACATGAATTCTGTTTAAGAGAAAGTCAATGAAGACTAACGGCGCAGCTCGTCAAATCTCATTTGGAGGAGCTTTGCTAATTTTACACATCAGCTGCCAGGAGAGGAGAGCTCCTCAGCCTGTGAAAACAGTGGAATGATGTGGTTCAGGAGCAGCTTTGTCATTTCTGAAACAATATCCTTTCATGATGTCATCAGGATTAGCTCAAATGTGGCTTAGACCAAAGAAGACGGAACAGACACCAATGTTGGTTAGGAATCCTTTTGCTCAACTGCAGTGAAAGTGGCTGAATGCGTCTTGAGTCAGGATCACACTTATTCGATGTCTTCTCCATTTAGTTGGGGCGATTTGAATGTCTTTAAATTGGCTGGACATGAAGAGGTGGACCATGAGTTGTTTTTTTTTTTTACACGGAAATTGTCAAACTGAGCTGACTTAATGGATTGTAACGCAGCATTATGTAATAACGCAGCAATATGTAATAATGTAATAAAACAGCAGTGAAACCGCATTATGTAATAATCAACGCAAAATGTAATAAAATCCTTGAACGCGTCTTGTAATACTTTCTGCCGTATTATGTAATAACATTATTACATTTTGAGGCGATTATTACAAAATGCGGAGGTTGCTATTTTTTAGAAATGATAATAATGATAGTAATAAACAATCACAAACCAGTGTTTGTATTCATCCTAATAAATACACTTGCAATAATGATCTCGTCGTAGATAATATGCATTAAAATATTTGAAATTTTGGCCAGTAAATGCTAAACTTTTTGTTTCCCTATTCATATGGCTAGATCCCATGGTTAACCTAGATGTCGTTCCCATAAAGAATTTTTTTTTCTTTCTCTTGGGGGTGGGG
>JAOXNZ010000199.1:19755300-19765417 GCA_028566095.1 Kryptolebias brasiliensis
AATGTATGCCGTCCTTTTTTGTACTTTCTTCTTGTTTCAAAGTTAAATGTTAGTAGCTGTATGATCTGAGTTTTATTGATGGCTTTTTAGCTGTTTTAATGGAGACAAAATTATAAGAAGTCATAAGAATTGCATTCTAACGATGTGTCTTTTTAATTTCAACCTATTTTTCTTTGTTCACTAAAGTATGTTCTAAAATCTATTTAATATGTAACTGGGAAAAGGTATTATATTTCTATATGAATGGTTTGACATATTACATCTAAAACCAAGGTTAAGTTTTGTATTTTATTATTATTATTATTATTATTATTAATTATTTTATTTTATTCAATAAATATTGATTGAGATTGGCCCTTGGCTGGGACCAAGTTTTTAATTTTGTGTTACTGAGTTTGACGCCCCTGCTCTAAGTACTCGTCAGGTTGTTTTTTCCTGCTATTTCCCACATCCTCAAGACACACTCCTGCACCCTCACCACTCTTAATGCTTTCAGCAGCACAATCCTGTAACAAAACTACCCTGATTGCACCCCACCCTGAGCCCCACCCGGGCATAACTGTCTCAGACCATGTCAGGATGCAGCTACACACTAGAAGAACATGTCATTCCAGCACGAGGCTTCCACCACTGGTTTGACGTCTGCGCTAGGCGCTAGGTTGTTTTTATGGTTGTAGCTTAGGGATGAGGCCAGCATTGGCAATTCTCCTTCAAATTCTAAACAACCAAGCTAAAAAAGGGCAAACAGGCCCCTCTTCAGGGATACTCTGCCACCATGCTTCCCCAAGCTCCACCCAAGACCCCACCATAACCATGATGATAAACCACCACACTTTATGACCTGTATCCCTCTCTAAGCCCAATATGTTTTTAATATCTGCCTAAAGACCTTGTCAAGACTCTGCAAAGACCATCTGCATTCTTGTTTTTGTACATTGTATGGGGATTATCCAGTGTGAAGGGGGCCAAAAGGAAACAATTAGGTGTAATTATTTAAGAACAGTTTTGTACTTTATCTTGCCTGAAATGAAAACAACACAGATTGGCAAAGCATTTTTTCCTGGAGTTTAATTACAGGAACTTTGCAAATCTTTTTTTTTGTTTCATATTAAAAGATTGGATTTTTAATGCTGGACTAAGTCTGACTTTTGGGTTTGCTTGTCTTTTTGTACTTTATCAGAAAGACAGTTTTTAAAATACTGTGCACTGAAGGACACCAAGCTGTTGTCGGACATCAAATGTCTATGAGACAAAGCAAAAACCCCTTTTCTTCAGTGAATCTGCTGTGGTTGCATAAATCCTTTGAAACATCACCTAACTCGGTAAAAGCTTGAACATGTTCAGCCACCTGTTTGTCTGCTTGCCTGGGACAATTATAGTGCACATAGGGTCAGGTGCCCCTTGCAGGTTTTCCCTCATTTCACAATCAGGACTGATTACTTAGAGCTGGTCTAAGTTGGGCTCCTTATCTCTGAGGACCCACAGAACCCTGTTGTTTCTTCCCAGCTAAGATGCACCAATCGATGGACAGATTTCAGGGCCAGAAGACTGGTCTCAATTCTTTAGCTCGATTGATTTCTGTCCCCACTGAAGCTTTGCCCTCCCAACCTTTTTTCTCATTTTATTTCTAACACTGCATTTTGCCCACTCCTGCTCTAAACCTCTCCTTTGTTCTTCATCTTGTTGTTCTGTAACTCGAACTAATCTTTTTACTCTTATTTTCATCGGGTAGTGCTGCACCTTCAATGTATTCACTCCCAACTATGCTCTCCTTTTATGTCTTCTTTGTCTCTAGGTCTCACAGCATTTTCTTTTTATCTTCCTGTATCCCACTATATCCTAATCACTTTTTCATCCTCCCCCTCTAGTTTTCTGTTCTGCGTCCCACAGGCCTCAGGCTCCCAGCAGTGGATTATCACACATCTAAGCAACTCATTTTAGTCAGTTCTGTGGGTCCAGTTAGTTAGTGGATGGCGTCAATCTGCTCCTTTCCCGATTAACAAATTTATCCTCTGCAGGAATATTTATCAAATGAGTGAAAAAAGCCTAAATGTTTCGTAATTATATCCTTTGAATTTGCAGTGAAATTACGGTAATGCATGTTGCCAAAGATAGCTTGCTGTTGTTTTTGCACCCTGTAATTAAAAAAAAAACAAGAAAAACAACAAAACAGAGAGGATGCACATGTACTTGTGTGAACACTGCCAGCATTAAATGTTCCCGGCTCCTCCTTTAGAAAAGCAGGCTGCCAGTTTGATCACAGCCCAATTACAGCAATTGCCCAGATATTCACGAGAGAACAGAGGAATCTTGAAAAGAAGAGGGGAAAAAACCACAGAGACTTAAAGCGGTGGAGCATGGAGATCAAAAAGAGAACATGGCAACAACAAAATGAAAAGGGGGAAGAGATAATAAAAGACAGGTGAATAAGTAGCACTACAGGAAGTGGTTCACTCTTCATCTTTTAGGGTTATAGGAAAAAGAAATCTTATTCACCAAATCACACAGACATATGTCAGTTCTTTTCAAACACCAAAGAAAGAGATCAGACACAATTTGAGGTGCAGCTGAAGCACCAACCTGTCAATTGATGAACAGCCAATTTAGTATCAGAGTCTGGGGAGAAATGTGTTTGAATCTAAAATGGATGAACAAATGACACATTGAACCAGGCATTCATACAGACCCTGTTACACCTTTTTGGATATTTTTTTCTTTTATTTATAAAAAAATCTTTGTTCAGATGACAAGCAGGAATTTAAACAAAACCACTGAAATGTCCATGTTGTGCCACTAGGTGGTGTAAATGTCCACATTAACAATATATAAAAACACAAAGAAAGAACTTAACTTGTATACAAACTCTGTCTCAGTTTTTTTCTTTGACACCATTTTACAATTTCCTCTCAGCTAGAAATTTTTTCAAGACATGATGAAAGTTTAATGGTGTCAGTACTGAGTTAAAGTCCAGATGGTAAATAAAAAAAAGGTAAAAACAGCTTCATTGTTGTTTGGGTTTCTAGGGCACAAATTAAAAGTAGTCGTGTCTAAAAAGGGCTGCTTCGTCATTTCTTCAAAGCTCAGTTTCGCAAGTCATCGAAACTTGTAAATTTAAAACTATTTCTTTTCCACCAAATCCAGTTTTCATCTGGAAAACTTTTTTTTAAATATTTGGAATAGAATAGATGTTCCCATAGAGTCATAATTTGACATCATTGTAATCCTTTTAGGCAATTTTCTGTGGAAGTAGTAATTTTGAAAAGTGTCTGCACCAAGAATATTTTGAGCTCTTTAAAACGTGTATCTCACTGGGCTGCAACTGTTGGTTGAAAAAGTCTCGAAAAGTTCAAGAGGATTTCCTCTCATGAGTTGCAGGGCCTCACTCTTGTGTTGCTGGAATTTTAAACTTGTTCAAAACATTTGCAACATAATTTTACTCTCAAAATAGTCACATAGTCATTGCGAGTGTCTGGAACTGTCTTAATTCACTTTCCGTGAGTCAACACATTGGAACTTTGGAAGGGGTTAGCAACCAATTAAGTCAAATGGTGCCCGATTGAAGACAAAAACAGAAACCAAATTAGGATCAAATTAAGGCATACCTGCGACACTTTGTGACTAAATTGTGATAAAAATATTTGCACATCATTAGCAAGAATATTGCAATTTATTCACAGTTTTGTACTACATAAATATGCCAAAATACCAATACAGTGTGGTTCAAATTGAAGACTTGCTTATTTTCTTGCAATTTTGTGTCTCCAGCTAGTCAACAGACTCAGCCCAGTGAGATCCAGGGTTAAATCAACATGAAATTCTTTAAGATGTTGTTGTGAACTTCTTAGCATATTGCATCCACTTCCTGAGCAATGTGCTGACTGACATAAAGAAAAGCAAACAAAAATTAGTATTTTCTGTCCACATACACGCCAAAAAACACCAATTACAAGAAATAACCTATGATCTTTTATCATTCAAGGTCTTATTAAACCCTCTTTAATAGGAAGCTTTGGCTAAATCCTTTTAGACCTCTCTGTCTTCAAATGTAATTAAAGGTATTCAGTAAATTATTTACTTTTTCCATAGAAGAGGACAGAAGCTGACATATACTTTGCAACCTATCTTAATCCTAAATTCAAAAACGTAAATCCATATTCCATTATACACCTTTCGAGCTATCCCCTCAGATAGTTTAAGAGAAGTGTAACAAAGTAAAAATGGTTTCCATACCACAGTTTGTCTGGTAGCCAGATGGGCTTGTGCTTCACTTTATTGAGAGGAATCTATTGAGGGAAGTCAGCCCAAGCCATTTGTTTGAACAGAGGACAAGGGAAGCAGAGGCAAAGGTCCGTGTAATTGACCTCCCTGCTCTCCTGCCTGGCTAGTTTAATGAATGGTGGCAATCTCAAACTACTGTTAAAACGTAACGAGCGCAAGGGTCAGTGGGTGGCCTCGGATGGGGCATGCCGTCGGGGGCCAGCTCCAAAATGACTTCAACCAGATGTGACCAACCAATCCTGAATCATTAACACGGCCACTGAATGTGAAAGGTGGGGCTAACGAGGAATGATTTGGATGAATTACATCCTTCATTTTATGTGATTGAATGTTTGTGAGAGCCAAGGAAGAGACGTTTACACCCACTGAAAATCTTGAGAGTAATACATTAGCCATTTGACACTTGCTATAGTTTGGTAGCTTGGTTGGAAGTACAGTTTTCTTTTCCTGGATCTATAGATGCATTTGGATTTATAGAGAAGAGTATAAATCTTTGCTATTGAATTTATGCAGTTGTGTGTGAGAAAATGATAGTGGGAAAAAAATGGGATGGCGTCAAAGTGTCAGTGCAGAGTCATTCCGCAGTTTAATTGATGCGAAATTTACTTTTGTGTCTGAAGAATCTATAATGAGCTTATTTGTTTAAAAAGAGACAGAAAAAATAGAGCTAAAATGAGTTCCCTTCTTCTGTCGCAGACTGTGATGAATTGTTTATGCATGTGGTTATTTTCTGGAGAATGTGAGTTAGGGGTGTCACACACTTTTAAAGAGCACTATTTTCCCTTTAAAAATTAATGAGAGATGTCTTTTTCCTGCAGAGTCCTGAAGTCTGTCTTTATTTTCCCCAAGTCATTTCGTTCCGTTAACATTTCATCCCTCTGTCTCTTCAGTGGCTGAATGATGGCTCTATTGAAGCCCAGTTGGGAGGAATGTGTTGGGGACAAACAGCGGTTGTCAAGCTGGAGTTCATGGTCAACTTAGTTATGGACTTAACTCTCAATAGGGTCTCTTGTAGATCCGCTATGATGTCAACTAGGGGTCTTGACCACCATGTTGACTTTTCCCCAATAAAGCCTAATAATGCTGGTAGTCTTCTTGCTTACAAACTCGAAACCCACTGTGGCTAACAATGAGGTCACAGTGATACAGAGATGGTTACCGCAGAGAGTGTCCTCCATAGTCGGGTCACGGGGTTCGTGACAAACTTCCATGTAATTTATTATCTAAGTCAGAAGAGCAGAGTGAGACTTTTTACCTTGTCACTGCTCATGAGCGTAATGAGCTCCCAACCTTTGATCGCCTTGGTGTGACATGTTTACTGATGCTCATTGACTCAAAGTATGCCTCTGTGATTTGTTTTTATTGAATTACAAATAACTGGCTGGCAAAGCAATGCTTTTCTGAAATAAGCAGGGATTCTTGGCCGGTGCCAATTTTTTCCTTTAGTTTATTGAGCCGTAGCTAGCAACTGCCAAGCTGTAGTCTTAACATGGTGTTCTGTACAATGAAGGCAGTACAGGAATCTGGCTTATGTGCTGCTCAGCAGTTCTGCCAGTGCGGCCAAATAAACAGTCTCCCTCTCTCAAGCTGGGATTTATGGTTGAACAGATCCTTGGAAAAAACATGTTCCAAAGGGATAGAACTTGAAGTTTTAAAGACTGAATCAAAGTGAAGATAGATGGATCGATTAATTTATTGGCATTGGGATGATGAGGAACCACCAGATATAATTGTGAGGCAGTTCACTGACTCTTCTGCTACTCAAGTACAACACAAAAATTTTTTTTATTATTGATGTATTTTTCACAAAGAGATTAATCTATCTAGAAGTCTAAAAACAAAAGATGAAACAGATTTAAAAGGGTTGGATGTTTCTAACTGAAATCCGATGCCCAGTTCACATTAGAGACAAACCAATAAATTGACATAATGATTTAATCAGACAAAATTTGCCACTTAGAAAAAAGTCAGCAATCACGCGTATGCATACTTAATCAGATACCATGTTGGAAGAGGAAGATGCTGCAGAATGTAGGTGAGATTGCTTTTCTGGGTATTATTTTTAAGAGTACAAGTTTTCTAAGGGTTGTTAAACCTATGTTGATTTAAGTTAAGCAATTATTGTTATATTTTGTGAAATGAAAAATACATATTGGCCAAAAAACAAACAAAACCGATGTTGTATATCGGCCATTGGCTGCCCTGATTTGTAAAGACTGGTCTTGGCTTTGGCTCTGGAGAAATTTATATTGTTAAACCTAGTAGTTCACACTACTTCAGATTTAGTTGTCAACTGCTGTTTGTGCCTCTTGGAGTTTATGGTGAGAAACACTAAGAATTGTAAAAGTGAAGCCTTTTTAAAGAAATTCTAAAAACAATGATGTTGCAGCCCATTTTGCATATGCCCACTATCACTGTGCTCTATAAACTAAAAGAAAAAGAAAGAAAAATGGAACCATCGTTACAAGTTCCTCAACATCCATCTTGCTTTAACTTGATCCTGTCTTTGTCAAACTTTGATTGCGTGCTCAACAGTTATTAACTGAGAGAAAACTATGGGAGATTGATGTTGATGAATGTTCCTTGTCTGTATTTGGATGCATCATCAATGTTGACATTTTTGCCACTTTGAGGTGCAGCAGTGGTATTTCACCATTTTTGTTGGAACAAGGTTGGCAAGAGTTAATAAATGAAGGGAAAAAAATATGTGGAGAAGTGTGGAAGTGGCTTACAATCTGATACATTCCCTGTCAGTACTAAAACTCTGCAGTCCCCAAAATGTTCTGGCCTACAAAACCTTATTAGAATTTTATTTTGTTGTCAAGATGCTCTGCTACATATTCCCAGTATTTCAAACATCCTGAGCTCTCGTCCAGAGTGAAGTACGGTGACAGCTAATGAACAAACTTCAGTTTTTGCAACCAAAAGGTGCAAATTTTCTAGAGTGTTTGGAATAACTAAAACAGATCTAAAAGGACTGAAATGCCCCACAAACTTTACCAACAAGGTATTCAACTGAAGGATTAAACTAAAAAGGACAAAAGAAATCCAAAGTGGCTCAGGGGGCATGAGCACTAACAGTGCAGCATGGTAGATCTAATCCTTCTGTCCAGGGACTTTCTGCCTGCATGATAAGTGTCAAGCTTTGCACCAGTGTCTCATTAGAAGGAGGACAGCTGTGCAGAGGCGGACAGCCACTTTCCAGAGACACTAGTTGAGTCACTGAAGGCCCGTAAGCAGCAGAGAAACACGTCCTACGTGCTGCATGACTCAGAGAGCTTTACATGATTGATCGCTCATACAGTTTAGATATGAGAGGTGTCTAATTACCCATTGGAGAAGAAATAAATTATCAACTGTAAAAATAATGAAGATAAAAGGTTGTGGCTTTCTGGATTCCATGACTGTCCTTGAAGTCCAAACTGTTCCATGAGTTAAACCCATGAAATTGTCTTTCTCTAAAAGATCTCTGTAGCGATCAAATTAAATTGAAGGCCAAGTTTCGTGTCTCATCTGAGGAGATGTTTTAATCCTTGTTCTGAGCTTTGGAGGTTACCTCTCTTCTTCCCTGGCTGTGGGTGTTCTAATTTTTACTTTTTCTCAATTTTGTTTGGAAAAATCTCTTTTGATTCCAAAAATAAAGACATGCTTCAAAGAAGGTTCTCATAAAAAAATATAAAGGGTTTATTTTGGAATTAGTTGACTGCATCCTAATTGCTTAAAAGTTTGTGGCCTTGTTTAGACACCAGCAGGCAATGTGAAAACCTTCAGCCTGACTTTGTGCAGATGATCTAACTGGAATGAAAACAGATTTGTGAAAATATTTGGCCCTGAAGCCATATGTTAGTAAGTCATGTGAATAATACAGTCACAGCTTTTATACCATCTTGTAAGCAATTGAATCAAAGGTTTCCCTCCTACTTTCTTGGCCGCCTTTCATTTTCCTGGATGCCATCCTGACTCTGAGACTTTCAGACACAAAAGTTGAGGCGAGTGTAGCCTGAAAACGAGAGCCATAATTGTGTGCTATCTCTACAGACGTTACAGTAATGCAGGCTGTGCTCACTGTCCACATTAAGATGTAGCAGGAGTTTTCTTATTCCACCTTTAAAATAGCACGTTTTGGCAGCTGCCCCCCTCCACCCCTCGTCCAATCAACTCACCTTTACCTGAAGGTTGGCGTGGCTTCTTTGTGTGCTCCAGTACCTAGAATTCCTTACCAGCCTGTCAATCACACTTCTGGGCCTCTCAGTGCTGCCTGACCCACTGGCAGTCCTGCCATAGCAATGCAAATCCCAGCAGACCTTGCTGTCAAGACCAGCAGCTCTAAGATATATGAAAGACAAGCACATCTGATCCTGTGCACACAGGGCTTGTGCCTCAAAGCAAGATGTCTTAGTTATATGAATAATGCATTAAATGTACCAATTTGAAAATATATATATATATTGGAATACAATTGTAATTGTCCCGTGAATCAAAGAAAATGTATTATTTTCCTAAAACAAACAATTCCAATACAAATTATTCTAAAAGAAATGTGTAGAACAGTGGTTCCCAACCCTGGTCCTCGAGGAACACTATCCTGCATGTTTTAGTTTTTTCACTTCTTTGACACCTGATTTCAATAACTGAGTGATTAACAGGCTTCTGCAGAACTTGAAGACCTGCTGAAGAGCAGGAAAACATCTAAAACATGCAGGATAGTGGCCCTCCAGGACAAGGTTTGGACATCACTGGTGACGAAGATTCTACTGTCCTTTGCACAAGATAAATTAGTTGAAAAAAAGGATTATCATGTGAATTGTCTGTGTGTATGTCACATGAACCACTGGACAGATTTACTTGAAACTCTCAGGAAATAGTCATTGGATTCACATTTACAAGTGATTAAGTTTTGGAGTTAAGATGGCTCCTAAAGCTAACTCATCACCAAAATGGCAAGAAGTCACTCAGTTTTACGGACACTGAGCTGCATTTCGGTGTGGAAGTTGCTGAAAGTCATCCCTAACACAATGGACATTCATCTACAAGTGATTGGCTTTTGAAGCCAACCCACTTCAAAATGGCCGCCACATTCAACTGACCTTAGAGAACACAAAAATCGTTTTAACTTGGTAAATTGTACAGCTATTACGGTCAAATTTGGTGTGGTAGTAGCTGAGAGTGATCCCCAACACATACTTCAAGTGCTAACAGATCATACAAAAGCTTTGTTTAAAACTTTGGCATTAACTGTTAGCAAAATATCTCATGAACCAGTGGACAGATTTTGAACGTGATTGTTGGCTGTATATCAACAGAAACCTTTAGCAGGCAAAACAGTGGACAGTATGCATCCCTTCAAGAAATGCTTGTTTTATGTAGCTTGTGCAAAGAACACCTCTGCTGAGGGGAGCGCTCCTCCAAATTAAATATTACAAACAAAGCTTCAGCACCCTGAAACAGAACACATTAGATCAAAAATGTACCCATAATTGCCTATGTTTGAGCTATAGAAGATATTTGTAAAATCAGAACCAAACATTTGCCACGTTTTAACAGGTGTTTTGCCTTACCAGTGGTACTAAGAAAACCTAATTAACAATTAGGCTAGAGGCCACTGAAAACACAGACAATAGAGGAACACAATTTCCTGATGCAAAACAGCTCAAATCTCAGCTGAGTTTTTTCAAACCACTGAGCTGAAGTCATAGGGGTCAATTGAACAAGGTCATGACATAAAAAAGACACATTAACTGCTTCATCTTGTTGATCATATATGTAGTGGCGACCGTTTGTCAAGCCAAACGTCTTCAATGTTCAAACGAGCCACCACTGCACTGGGTCGGGTTTCGTA
>JAOXNZ010000199.1:19827365-19841993 GCA_028566095.1 Kryptolebias brasiliensis
ACTATCAAAACTCTATCCAAAACGTGAACTAACAGCAACTCTCCAACAAACACCCACATTTTGACTGAATACTGAGGCGCTTAATGTCAAAACTCGCGGGCAATCTGAACCACTTACTGAAGCAGTCATGTAGTACGGCTGGGTAGCGAGGCTTCAGCCGTCATCATTTTCGACCCCTCCCCTAAATGAAGCAAGCGTCTACGCGCTTTGCGAAAACGCCCCCTCCATTACCCGACACACGCTCAAAGCCTCGGCTCTTCTTATAACATCAATATGTGGCACCATTTAAGTGGAAATGAACAGGGTTTTCAGTGGAAAATGATTTATTCCAAAGAAGCATTGTTACAACAAATAATCAACACTTAAATTTCCTTACTTTTTAGTGCTGTTTATTTGTGTTTAAATGTAATATAAACTGGATGCTGTGTAACTGTAATTAAGTGCGCTCAGGATAAAAACAGATTTGGAAACGTAAGCAAAAGTTTCACCTGTGTTCTGTACTGAAGATGACTATTACTGATACTGATACTCAAGTGTATTTAATAGTATTCATTGGTGAACCATCTGTTTAAACGTGAGGCCTGTGTAGGGTAAATTTTGTCATCTGTATCCGCCCACGAGGGGCTTCCAGGTACGTATTTTTTGACAGCATGTATCCCAGGATTATCTGATTGAACAGATTGTGTGCAACAACAATCATGCTGAATGAACCACCATTAATTTGGTTGCCACAGACACAGTAGTCAAAGAAAACTGCAAGTGTAACTGTGAGCGTGTGAAGATGGAAAACAACTTGGTCTTTTACTGGGAAAAAAAAAACTGTTTGATGTTATTCACATTTAGACAATTTATATTTGTGAACCATTAAAACTTACAAATTGCATCTAATTGCTGAGAAGAAATCCTTAAAAAATATTCTACTTGTTTTTTTCCCAGACAATCAACAAATCAGCACATTATTGACTTATTTTTGACTGGAGTTTAAACGTTAGACCCATGAGCCATTGTTTGATGTTTGACTCAAAAACATGAATATGAGTGCATTTGTCGTCAGTTTTACATACATAGATTTTTAAAAAATCCTGTTTAAGCCATATGGCTGGGTGAGTTTAGGAATCAAAAACTATGAACATTAAAAAATAAGAAAAAAAGGGTTTCAAATGGACTCTCTTCACCTGATGGCATCACAGCCTTTGTAAATAAGAACAGAGGAACAGTACTTGGTAAAGAGAGACTTGGAGGACTTGGACTTGGTCTCAAAAACCAGAATCTTTTTTTTTCATTTTTTATTCAGTGGTTGTTTTCTAAAGAAGCCCAAAACACCCTGACATCACTGCTGACAGGACAAGGTCAGTATCTCACTGTATTGTCTCCATGAGAACAGGTCAGCAGTGAAGTACAACACTGACCTTTGAGAAAGCTACCCCACTCAATCAGTTCTGCACTGATATATTTGATCTAATGTTGTCATTTTGTCGGTACAAAGAGGAAAAATTAAATGCAAAAAGGGGACGTCAGGGGACATTTCAAGCTTATTTTCAAATGGAGGCACCACTCCACTCCTGATAACTATGCTCCAGTGGTTTTCTACTCTTCAAGAGACTATCCGCTATTGTTAAGTGCCCTTACTAAGCATGAATCACTGTATCCTTGCTTACTGCTTGCTCAGACTCCTCGCAGTGTAGGAGGCACTTACAGATGCAATTTTGCCAATTGCTGCTAAGACATCAGACTCTAGGCTGAAGAGAAAAGTAGACCACGTCTTACCAAATTCTGCTCCCATGTATATTGATTTTAATGCAAATTACCTAAATTACTCTTGTCATACTGTATGAGGGATTGCAGCATCAGTTGCAGAATGGATCTCTCATGCTGCAGCACGCTTGACTGTCAGTTCTGATCTGTTTTGCCTCTAAAAGTGTGTCCCTCTTGACAGTGCAGGACAACACTGTGCAGTAACTCGCAGCCTCTCTTTTCTGAATTACACACAGAGATGCCTTCAAGGCCCTCTGGCTGTGCAAATGGCACTTTGAATAAGTGGTGCCAAGGAAACAGGTAGGACTCAGAATCAAACAGTGTGCTCTACAGTTGTTCAAGAAGTAAAGGATAATAGAGAGAGGAAGGAGGCAATACTTGGTGCAGTTATTCTTGTCAACCTTTGGTGATGTTTGTGTCTTGCAGACAATATAATCACTGCCTTATTGTACCCATCAACTCATCCACACTTGCAACTATATATAATAACTGGTGCTTGATCAAGAGCCTGCTGTGTGTGCATGTTTTTTTCTTTTTAACATCCTACACCGTGTAATGCCAAAGCCCTGTTTTTATTCTTACGTGGCTTTCAAAGCTGGTAATGTTAGTCATAGATGTTGTTGCTGTGGCAACATAAAAAATCTAAATCAAGGCTCTTTATTTTTGTGTATTTTACTGTCTGATCATGACATTTTCCTAAAGTTTACCAAGTACTTTATTTGCCCAACCCAAACCATGCACTTTTTTGTTATAGTAATTTGTAGAGTGAGGTAGTGAAGTTGACTGACGAAAGTCTAAGCTTACTGTAGACTAAAAGTAAAAATGGAAATAAAGGAACCCTAATACTAACTCTTTGTGAAGGTCTCGTGCAAAGGTAAGGATTAGGTGGTAGCAGTAATGGCATCATCCTTGTAGTAATGGCTGCAAAGATGTCTTAATGGATTGTATTAGGATTTTTGCCCTTAAAATTAATTGTTTCTTTCCAATGAAAATAAAAGAAAGTGACTGATGTTCTCGGGCTTTTTCATACAAAGTAATTGCATTTTTATTCCAAAGACTTCAAATAATCCTGAAACTCTATCACAAGTTTGCACTTGCAGTCTTTGGTCATTTGACTGTAAACACATTGAACTCTTTACGTTTTTCTCACTGAGTAGTAGTTTCTAGTTTTCCACAACTTGAAACTTCCTTGCCATTTTATGATTTGTGAACAGCACAGTTGACACCTTTACTACTGCCACCCTAAAACCACTTCTTTTTTTTTTGTTTTGTTTTCCAGGTCAACACAGGTTCACACTGTGCTCTGAATAGTTGGTAGGTCCTACAGTGATTCCCACTAGTGGCCTGATTATGAAATTTGTTTTGTCTGACTTAGTGAAAATTACAAACAGATTATCACAGAACCACAAATGTCTCAAAGGGATGTATCAGGCATTAGCAATATCACTGTAAATACTTGTTAAGCCTCTTCCTGACAAATTGTGTTTTGTCAGACAAGCCGTACAACTCCCCTGGAACTTCTTTGTAAGATGCAATGAACTTTAGTGTCTCTGGAAGACTTGTGTCATTCACCAGTTCAATTTACAGTCAATAAACCCAAGCTTTGACAAAATCGGGACATTGCGGATAGTCATGAAGCCTTTGTCCAAGGGTACAGCTGAAGCTCCCTGAGCTCTGTCATCCATAACCACTTCACTGCCTTATAAAAAGATGAGAAAATAAACAGATAGATGACACCAATGTGTGGCCTGGTCTGTAAAAAAAATCTGCAGTCAAGCAGAATGGTCATTTTTTAAGAATGCTGCCAGCCAGAACTGGACTGTCCATGTGTGAAACAGTAGGGAGTAACCACCCCCTTTTTTTTAGTAACATACCCGTCAGGTTCATTGTCTCAGCATCAAGAAGCTGAAGCATGTTCACTGTTCTGAAGCATTCAATGTGATTGGTGTTGAAAGCTCAATCTATCATGGTGTATTTATGAAGCCTTACTTTTACTCTCTGTAAATCAGCTTTAGCTCTAATAGTGACTCTTTCTCAGCAGTATATTTTAACACTGGTCTTGGCAATTACTTTTGCCACGATAAATCAGAGGTTCCAACCTCCCGCTAATTCTTCGCTCTATCAAAGAGAAAGATGGGAAAGCTTAGATCGTTATGATCGCTCTTGACCCAAGCTTTAACCCGGCTCTGGACAAAATTTGGCACAAATTCTTTTGGGATGCGGCTAATAGCTCGAGTGAGTGATACTCTGGCAAGGAAGCAAATTCACCTCATCACTCTTCTCAGTGGAGCAGAGGAGTCGTAATGCATTGCAGATTTCTTCTACAGCCGAGCATTACTTTACACGGATGATCGAAAGTTCTGACGTGTTTTTCAGAGGCAGATATGGCTCAATCCTTTCTCTTGTCGGGGGATGTTGGGCTCTTTCTAAACGACTTTCCAGTCATTCTTTGGGCTCTCTGGGAAATCTGAATGTCAACAGTTTGGCTGTCTGACTGTTCAGCCCTGATTCAGTCTGACAGCATGTGTCTGTCTGTCTCAGCAATTGGCTTCCTCCAGAAATCAGTCCCTGACAAGCAAGTCAGGACACATATCCTGTACAAGAGCTGTCTGCCGTATCATCTTAAGCTCACCAACCCACTGCTCACTGCTATGCTGGTAGCTTTGTCTAAACTATGCTCTGTTTGAAAATTCTCTTTATGCCAAACATGAGAGCAAGAGAAACATACCTTGAAGAGTTTGCGTCCATCACCCAAACTTTCTTGTATTGCTTTAAAGTGGTGTAGAACAGTGGTTCCCAAACCGTTCAGGTTCTGACCCACAAAATAACAGCAGCTGAGACTTGCAACTAGGGATGGGCAATATTGTCTTGTTTACGGTATATTGTGAAAAAATTTCCCACAGTAATATTGTTTTTCTGCTCTGTTTTATTTTTAGTTGTGGTTTAAATTCCGTTAATAAGATGTCTCAAATTAAATCACCTCCCCCTTCCTTTACTTGTTGCTGGAAGGCGTCCATATGGTGGCCCAGAAAGAAATTCTCCTCTAAATATTTTTTCTTGGTTAAAATAAATGCTGGATGTTTCACTTTTTTTTTCCTGTAGTGAATAACCAAGTCAGTCATGGCTTGTCTGTCCCTCATTTTAAGATAACACTGCTTCAAAACAAATGTGAGGAACTCAAGTAAAACTTAAAGATTTTAATAAAACAAAGCAAAGGCTGTCAAAGCAGCAAACCATATAAAACATGTGGAAAAGACACAAAGGACTACCAGGATAGTACTTTGAAGCAACAATGATCCACTGGTGGCCGGTGGTGACTGACAGAAATATAAAGACTGGAATAAGGGCAGCTGTAACTGATGAAATCAGGGGTAGGTGTAGATGGGCGTGGCAGGCTGACTGGAAAAACACTGACTGAGGAAAGAATGAGATCATCTCACAGAGGACATTACAGGGAAGCAGGAAAGGTCAGGGTGTAAATAACAAAATATAATCAAATAATCAGATAATCAAAAAAAACTGTCACAAAAAGTACCCCAAAAAAACACAGATTGTGACACAAACATTACTAATAAATTATAAAACAATGACAGAACAAATAATCTAAACATTATAAAAAGTTTTTATTTTATCAATTTATTTTTTTTTATTTATTTTACAACAATTATGAAAAAAAAGTCCAAAATTTGAATCAATTTCCAAATTTTATTTGATTTCTGTAAACCATCTTTGTTCCCCTCATTTGTCAAATTACCACCATCAGTGGAGTCCCAACCTCAACTTTAAGAAATCTACGTCAATACGTGTCTCGGCTTTTCAGAAGCTTTTGAAAGAGTTTAAAAGATTGCCACATTTCAATCAACTCCAACTCTTCTCCTATGAAATTGATGATGGATTTCTGCTAAAATCTGCTTTCTTATGTCCATTCCCCTTTCCCTATCTCTGCGTTTTGGTATTCTGTCTTATTACACTTTACATTGACACTAACAATTTTTCTTCCTGGAAACGTCAGGCTCTAGGAGCAACCTTGACATATTAGGACATTAAATCTGAATCAGCACCTGTCGCCACTCCAAAGTGCTTCCACATTTCTGTGTTTCCTCGAGCGCATCAAGGAAAATACAATTTCACCTTCAGTGTCTGTCTCTGTCACATCCATCCTGGCCGACACTTCCATGTCTGCCTTTCTCTTCCTTTCTTGTCCGGTTATTTCACTCCTCTTTTATGTCCTGGTATTAGGATGGTTTATGTCTCTTCACTGCTATTATTTCAGTTGATTGGCTTTGACAAAACTGAACGTGTTTTTCCTCACTTGGTTAAGTCTTTCTGATTTTCAACTGTACATTTTTCTTTACCAGTTTGTAGATTGTGTTGAGTTTTGCTGTTTCCAATACAGATTCTGACAGATACTTTCCAGGACTGAATGGCATTGAAATATTCTAATAAAACCACTAAAGGGTAATATTGATGATAATGTTGTTTTACTTTTCTCCTTATCAGTTATCTCCCCTACATCTCCTTCCATCTGCTCTGTTTAAAAGCAATTATTCCTCATTAATCCACAATAACTGCCTTCCAGTCTATTAATCCAAAGGTCTTGATGGCACACTGTACAGATTGAGCTCCCCAATTAATTCACCATCATTATTTTTGCCTTGAAAGGTGCAGCAGCTGCTGATTTTTCAGAGCATCCCCCAACCAACCTCTATATTAGCCTTTTTAGCATTTCACCATCTTTCCACTGCCTCTGACTCCACCCTGTTCCCTTCATTTCTGGGTTGCCCTTTATAGTGTTTTTCGCATGACTAAGCCCACAATCTTTCAGCTATTAGATGCTGTCCCTATGAAAGGTTTAGAAGAAGAAACAGACAGCAGCTAATCTTGGATCGTTGGTTTTTACTGGTTAGTAAGAGGTCACAAATTTAACTGTGATACGTAGAGAAAAGGTTTTACTGGTAAATAGTTGTCAAGTGTCTTTATAACATCATTGCTTCCTACACTTGACAAAGGAAGAACTTGAACAGACTCAGGATTTCACTCACTTTTCTGTTTATTTAGACAGTAAACAAAAAGCAAGAAAGGTGAAAACCCTACAAAACTAAAATAAAAAAAACATTACATTTAAATTAACCCACTTTTCTTTATGCATTAGCCTGAACCATTTCATATAGTTTATAGTTATATTGCTATCACAATTCTAACTAAACACTCATTTTTAACCTACATGAAATAAAGTATTTGCCAATGTTACAGTAGATTTTAACATTACTACTTTTGAACAAACACTATTCATTTATTAAATATTTATTTTTTGCATTGTAATAAAGCAAAATTTGCCAAACTTTAAAGCTATTTATACATTTTAACTCAAAACAAATTTAAAAATAAAATATAAATTTAGGTGAGCCAAACAAAAACGAAACATAAGCACTAACTGTTCCTTCAACAATTCCTCTTGCCCAGATACATAAATTATAACAAACCAGAACCAGATCATGTGAGGATTTGAGTTATTCTGTGTGCTTCTTTTTGTATTTAGTGTTTCTGTTTCTGGTTTCTTTTTGGATTGCTTTGAGTTCTCTTGTTGTCTTCGTGTTCTGTCTTGTTGTCTTATGCTTCTGTCATCATTTCACTTCTCCTCAGTCGTTCTCTTATCTCTGGTCTCCCTGCCACGCCCATCTTCACCTGCCTCAAGTTTTTCTGTAATCATTCCACCTGTGCCCACTTCTACTAATTACCCTCAGTCTTTAAAACCTGCTCATGTCCTCCACGACTCACTGGTCCATTGTCACTTTCATGTGCTGTCTGGTTGTCCTCGTGTCTCGCCTCTCGTCTTGTCTGCAGTTTGGGATTTTTATTAGTGTTTTGGTTTGCTGCCATGTCAGCTTTTGTTGTTGTTTTATTATTTTAAATAAATGAGTTTTTCTTTTATTCACGATGAGTCTGCGCTCTGGGTTCGCCTCCATCTCCGCCCGTCCTGACAAGGATGTACTTTAACTGCGCTGCGTTGTTATGTTTTCGGAACGCTTGCGCTGCTGCCGCCATTCTTGACTGGATCTCTCTTGAAAAAGAGATTTTTAATCTCAGTGAGACCCACCTGCTTAAGTAGAGGGTAATAAGAAAAAACAAAGCTGCTGTTTTTACGCTCTAACGATTGGATAAAAAAATAACTCCCTGATAGTTTGGTTGTTTTCAATTCTGTAAAAAGGTTTATGAACAACAAATATCTTACCTGCTGTAGATGATCGGTTTAAAGAAACAGTTTGATTAACAAGGAGGCAAAGCTAAAGCTAACTGCTGTTTCTTAAACATTTACATCGATGTCAGTTTCACATTAGTTATTTACTTTGATTACTACGGGTAACTGAAGTGCAAATAGTGGTAGTAGCAGCTAGCTGTAGCATTTCCGGCAGCCCTTCTGGCAAGAATATTATGTTTAGAAGAAAAATAAAAAAGCTGACATAAAACTGGCTGCGATAAATTTTTTTTGTTGTTGTTTTTAAACAGCAGCTTTGAATCTTGGTCCTGTGCAGACTAGCCATTAGCTCGTCAAGTTGTCAAAAGAGCTATCTACAACAGCAGGGAAGATATTCACTGTCGTCCCACAGAACTATCTGAGGTTTCACTTCGTTTGATGTCTTGAGTTTTTCAGCAAATTCCTCTGCAGCCGTTTAGTCGTTTTATTGCTTCTAATCCGAGACAGAAACAAAGGGCCGGGATGATGCGCGCTTTTAATTAACCAATTTGGAACTAAAATCTAATCTGGCACGGCGGGGAACAAATATGGGCTTGACCTACATACGCAGGAAAACGATTTCTTTGGATGCCAGCTTTGTATTTTAAAAACTCCACACGTCTCACAGCCTCGGCGCCACGTCTCGCCGCTCGAGAAGCTCTTTAAAGCAACATTTTTATTAATTACTTTTTTCTGTTTTTTTTTTCTTTTTTCTGAAAAAGCTACTGCGGCACGACGGCGCTTTGTTTTCTTAAAAGAAAAAAAAAAGAATCATTTCTGTTCCCGTCCGGCTGTTTGCTGTAGAGGACGATTTCCTCGAACCAGCCTGAGACGCGGTCGTACGCGTCTCCTCACACTGGAATGGGCTTTCTGCTAACAGCGGGATCCCTTTTTATCCTCCAAGGCACAACGTTCAGTACGAGGATAGTTAGTCATGAGTCTCATAATGAGGGCCCATAATATCCGTCGTGAGAAAAGCTGAGTAACTGTAATCAGACAGGGAAAGACCATCTGGGTCAGCACAATGGGAAGAGCTGCTGCGAAGCACACAAATGAGAGTAATCTGGAGGTTTTTCATGCTCCAGCAGAACTTAGGATGTCTGTATTCTGCCTACACGCGATAAAAAAAATAAATTTAATATGCATTTGAAGCGACCTTTTTTTTTCCTTCTCTAATCTTCAGTCTATTCGAAACGCGACGTGTTTTTATGCAATTTAAAACATAAGGAACACCTGAAGCAAATCCCTGCCGGTTCAATAGTTCACACCTAAAGCAGCTCTATCCACTGCAGATCAAGACAAATCCTGAATCAGGGTGAAGCTCTTTGATGCCATAAATGTGACCTGAATCTGCGATGGAGGCAGCAGATCAGAGAGCGGAGGGGCTGGATGCAGCTGCCACCGGCGCCGCGCTCTCGTTAAGCTTCCTGACACGCTGTCGAAAGTTGTGACATCCCGTCATCCATCCATCCATTCAGCCAGTCATCTTTTGGTGCTTATCTGGGAGCGGGTCAACAGCTTAAGCAGACATCCACACACCCCCCTCGCCGCCCCCCCAGACCTCCTCCTCTGCGGCTTAATGACCCTTTCTGACCGGAAGCAGCAGGGGCCGAGCTCACCACCAGGTGCAGCTGGGAGCCCTGTTCTCCACGGAGTACGGCGAAAGGTAAGTGGGGGTTTTTTTGTTTTTTTTTTTCAAAACCAGCCAGCAGAACGCTGCAACAATGCGCCCGTCACCGAAAACGTAGGCCTGCTGGGGAGAGAGGAAAACATGGAAGACCACGGAAAAGGAGACTGTAGCCTAAAAAAAAAGGAGAAGTGCGGGGACTTCCTGTGTCCACGGTGGCCAACTTTCAGCTCAGCTGGAAGCAGTTTGACGGATATCGTTGTGTCTCCTGGCTGTCGAAGCCTCCAGCGGTCAAAGGTGAACCGAATTGGACTTTAGCAGGAGGAGCGGCAAACCTGCTGCACGGTGCTGAGTCGAATGACTTTTAGAGCTCAGAGTCATCGCTGGTGTTGCCCTGAAAGGGCCTTAAACTCTTCCAGCTCATCTGCGGGGACTTCAGCACAGTCCCGGGAGAGTCGGGAAATAAGATGTTCACATACTGCCCCAACCTCGTCTCTTTGGGACGTATCTCACCGGACAGGGACTTTTCGAGGCTAGTTGGAAAATGGCATCGATTTCACTCCAAATGTTTGTGGATGTCCTCGATTTATCGGGGGGTGAATGGAACCCATTTTGAACCTTCTTGATTTTCTCCTGCTGTTCTCGGGTCAAGCTTACCCATGATGCCTCAGTTTTAAAACAGCAGCCATTTTGACCCTAGAGCAGCAGGAGGGTAATTATAAAGCACCAGAGCTGTAATTTTTATTTATTTTTTTGTCAACATGTAAGCAAACGTCCAGCAAACATTGGCCCAAATCACCGGACGTTTGTGCAAAAGTGTCAATTAGTTCGTATTCACCATCTCACTCTTTTGGTCACTCGTCGGACTGTGAGTGAGCGTCGGAGCGTAGACCTTCCTGCTCAGCTCCATCTTTCGCAGATCCTGTTCCTGTCTGGCTGCTCCTCCATTTAACCCCCATTTGTGAACCATACCCACAGGTACTTGAACTCCTGCACTTGAGGCGAAACTCTCCCTCCCAAATCAAGTCATGGAGCCAGCACAGAAAAATGTGTCCGCAGCAAAAGAAATCAAGAGGAAAACACCTCGGTCTGGCTGAAGAAAACGTCGGCTTTGGGATCCAAAGCGATCTGAGCACAGGTCAGGTCGGCCGCTAAATGGGAAATATTTAAGCTGCCGTCCCAAGTCTTTGAGCAAGAACACAAAAAATGTGCCAATAACAACGTTAAATTAGAACTTGCTGTATAGATATATAGGGGGGGAAAAAAGCTCTTTTGCAGGTAGAGGAAAGTGTATAAATAGGATGAGCATGTGAGCAAAAGGCAGCAGGGGGAGGGAGAGGGTTGTCACTCAGGTTCTGGTGACGCTCGGGGAGCGAAGGCAAAAAAAAAAAAAAAAAGTTACAAGGACTGCTGCACCCGCCCTCCACCCTGCAGCGCCCGGGACGGAGCCCCAGACGGCTGCTCAGCTGCCGCCTTGCTCTGGCCCAGCCGAAGCTTTCTGCTCGGCTTTCAGGCGCCGGCGACAGCGCCCTAGGTGAGCTGCCGCCGCCGCCGCCGCTGCCGCTTCGGTCTGGATGAATCCTCGCCGCGCCAGGCTCGTGCCGCCGAGACCTCAAGCCCATCTCCACCATCCGTCACGAGGCTGTCTCGGTCTCTGATTCGGGTGATTTTATTGAGGAATTACCGCTTCAGTCAGCCTCTGATCTCCTCTCTCACTGGATCAGACGTAGCATCTTTAGGCGAAATGGAGTTTTCTCCTCGCACAGTTTGCTGCGATCTTTGCCGCAGTTCAAACGAGTCGAGTCATTTAAAATAAATAAATAAGTTCTCAAGCATTTCGTCAAAATAAAAGGGGGGGGGCATTTTAACCGAAATAGAAGGAAAATACTCTGATTACTCTGATTATTACTCTGAGCCTTTTGTTGAGTCGTTTTCCTAATGTGACTTTTGTTTTTCTTCTAACCAGATCAAAATCCAGAACCCTGGACTCTTTTTGGCCACTTCACGGCGCCCGCCTGAGAGTCTTCAGGATTCTGATCAAAATGATGCGACTCGAGACAAGTGACGCCGACGAGCCGCCAAAACGTTTTTGTTTTTTTTCAATTCCGAAGAATGAAACTGGTCGCATGCAGCAGATATTTATCAAACACAAGCAGCGAGCGCCTCATGATAAGACAGGTAGAGCTCACATGTTTTTCCACGCAAATACCTCGAGCCTGAACCACCTGAGACATTTTAAAAAATTTTTTATTTCAGTTGGTTACACATTCGGTCAGAATCAAAACTGGGGTCAAGTTACGGTAAAATAGAGAAAATCATGCAAAACCGCATTAGTTTTCACAAAGTAAACAATAAAAAATCACCATCTTTGTGTGTTAATGTTTATGCCTGCCTGTGTCTGTCTGTTAGCAAAATATCTCATGAACCGCTGGACAAATTTTAACAAAACTTAATTAATTACCGGATGTACTCCCACAGCTGGTTCACTGTTGGAATGGATCCAGTTCAAGATGGACGGCTCAGCTAATCAACAAGACCCGACAGGAAAATGGCTGTAAGTCGGTCGGTTTTACAGATACTGAGCTAACGTTGGACGTGGTAGTAGCTGAGAGTCATTCACGACAGTCCGGCTCCATAACACGATCCTGGTCTACAGCTCTGTCGATGTGCGTTCGTTTAACTCTAACTTCACCGCGTTTTGAACAAACCAAGAAAAAAAAGAAACTAAATGAGACAGGTGTGGTAAAGCCAGCTAAATGCACGAGATCAATGCTTGTATGATACATTAACAGTGACAAAAAACTCCAACGGTTTGACCCGTCAGAGCTCGGAAACCAACTCCTTTACACAACGAAGCACCGCCTGCCCATTTCCTGCTCAGACAAGTCAAAATGTCCGCCCGGAAAACGTTCGGGCAGCTTTTGTGACGTTCTAGTTCGACACAAACGCTAAAAAAAGCACCCTAACCTCGCCATTTGATGCACTCCGCAGAACTAATGTTCACACTGTTTTCATGTCAGTGTGCCAAGAGTTTCCAGGACAGAAATTGTCGCTGGTTAGTTTAGTTGGTTATGAGTCAAAAACGAAGCTTTCTCGTTACACCAACAGCATTTCCTTCTGTTCACTTTATGATCAGGTCCAATCCTGTGAAGCAGTGGATGGAAAACGACTGAAGGAGTCGATTCAAAGTCAGTTTCCATAAATTTGTCTTTCTGAATGTGAGTATTTTCTGTTAAACGTGGATCAGCTCACACACAGAGAACATTTCTCCCAACATTTATCCAATCCAACTTTTACAACCTACAGAAATAAATGAAATATCACATCAAGTGTTTGACTCGAATCAACCAAAATTCCCTAATTATTGGGCTTTGTTTTTTTAGTGTTTTTGATCAGATCTGTCACTCTGTTTCAAAGAGCCCCGACTTAACAACAAAAAAGATAGTTTTTTTTCTTGAAATCATAAAGTCTGAGTATAATTCCAGTTGGATCATTTGCATATGAAGCTGGAAAAAAAAAAAGAGGATAAGGATATGTAAATATGTGAAAATATTCATTTGAAAATGACAATAACGAGCCTTTTTAGTGATCAAGCCCTAAAGAGTTAATGTTGTTAAGCTTAGTGGCTTGACTCTTTATTCATGTTTTCCCGTTTCCTCCCTCTTGAGTCGGAGGTAAAATATTAATTGTTTGCTTTTTCCGTGACGCCGGGGTCCCCATTTAATCTGCATTTAATTTGCAACTGTGCAAATGCCGTCGCTTCGTGTTTGTTTCTTTTTTTTTTTTTTGAATGCTTATTTTACACGATGGGTGGGGGGGGTTTCTTAGTTTACATTTATCAGCTGTAACAGTGTGTTGGCACTCAGATTCTTTTAATTTTTTTTTTTTTGTCAAGAAAACTGGTCCCCCCCCCTTAAAGCAGCGTGCATCAGCACTAAGGTGTCCTCTCATTCTTTGTCACAAAGATCTTGTTTCTGCCGTAAATTTACTCAGTTATCGTCGAACATTTTTGCACGTAAAAAGGAAGGAGAAAGAAAAAAAAAAAAAGCACAAACTGATGACATTCATAATCATCTGTGTTACGCTCAGAACCAGATTCTTCCACGGTGCACGACAGCGGCCCGTCTTCAAATGTGTGTCACGTTGCAAACACACACACACACACACACACCCTCTGGTCTTCCTTCAGCTTTATGAATCTTACATTTTATTCCTTTTGCCTTTTTCCCCCTCAGTACTCAGCCCTTTTTTTAGAGCCAACTTCACTGGAGTAACTTAATCTTTTATGACGGGCCTGCACTTATCTATAGTGGCTGGTGTAACTTGAAACTTTAATTACCAATACATGACATTTAGTCATTTTGGGTCTTCCTGGTTTGGTTTTTTTTTAAATTTATTTATTTCTTCTATTTGCTGAAAATGCACCCTGTTTGGTGAGAAAGGGAGCTCCGCTTTCTGTTGTGTAAAACTTCGTCTGTTGCTCCTAAATAGTATGATCTGACCTTTGTCATAGCCAAGCAAAAGATGCAAAGCTGATTTCTTTTTCCTAACTCACAAAATGCCCAAGATACTGAAACTCGAGAGCTTAAAAACAGGTGGAAAAAAGTACAGATTCACAACAATACTGTGACCTGAAGTCAGTCATTTATGAAAGGAAAACTGCCTCAGTTTAGAACATTTAGATGAAAAATCACATCTTCAATAAATGTGACCTTTTTTACTTTCTTCAGAACGTCACTTCAAAAGATAGTTCAGGTCTTTTAAGGTAAGGTTCTGTGGAAAGGTCATGAACAAATAATATCTAACCTGTCGTTGATGGGTCTTTGAACGAGCTCAGTTTAGAGAAATAAAGTTCAATTCTGACCGGATTGACTTAAACGGGTTTGGTGCTGTTTTAAAACAGTTAAAATCTCACCAGATGGTCTCTGGTCCCCACAGACGGCTGCAGCCGGTGCCTATCTCAAGCAGTCACTGTGCGAGACGCGGGGGACACCCTGGACAGGTCGCAAGT
>JAOXNZ010000199.1:19857818-19881938 GCA_028566095.1 Kryptolebias brasiliensis
AAAGTTTGGCTGGAAAGGACTTTTGTTTAGCTTAGATTCAAGATGAATATATATTTTACAAACTAAAATATTGTGTAATCTGAATGACTACACAAAGTCAAAAAAGACAAAGAAACGAAGAAACTATAGCCATCATTGGCGATGCCTTCTCTACCATTCCAAAACCCACACACGCTTCACATGCACACAAGTACACATAAATTATAAAAGTTGCAGTTGCAGAAACAGTCTTTTAAAGACTGTGAATTGGTAACAAACTGACAACACAAACACACAGCCTACTGGTGTCTCTATGCAGGTAGCTCACAACACTATTACACTTGTATAGACCAGTTAAATTCCTCTTAAACACATCACTCTTTCTTTAGTTATCAGAGCAAAGCAGACCAAGTCAAACCACATGGATTGCAACACACAAAATAAATGGAACACAATCTTTAAACAATCATGCAGCAAGCGTCTGTGTGCGGGAACAAAGTGGGAATTAAACCAGTTCAGTGTAATAGACTACAGCACTGTTTTAAATGGCTTCTAGTCACTTTGTTTCTTCACCACTTCATGCCCTCATGGTGCCAAGGTGGATACAAAGAGTAATATGTTGAGTTTGGAAGATCAACACAGCACAAGGCTGGTGAACTAAGGACAAAAGCAGAGCAAGAACAAAAACAACAAAAAAATAAATATCCCAAAAAGAAAATGTTACAAAGTGGTGACTTAGAGATTGACCATATAGAATCAAACTGGAAGAATGTAAACTGGTAGCAGTAGATTGATTGATGAGCTATAGGTGTGCAGCAGAAGCATGGATTAAACATCAATCTCAAACACAGACAATAGGGAAAAAGTAGGAATGAGGAAGATGTAAGATGAGTTCAAGGACTAGTAAAGACATAATTGATGTAGAAGTGAGATAATAGTTTGCTGGTGTACACACATCATTGACTGTGTGTCAAGGCTGTTTATATTTCATATTTAATGTAATAATATCCTTCTAAATCAGATGTTGTTACATGATGACATTCTAATTAGCTTACAACTTGTCAAAATATTTTGTTATGCTCTGCTAACTTATACTGTATCTTAATAAAGCCAAAGCTCAATAAGACTGATCTTACTAACAATTTTGGTATTTGTTATAAGATGCCAAATGAAATCTTCAATAGAGACTGAAAATTTGTGTATATGCAGCTAATTATCAGAGAGGTTTGAAATTGTTGTCCTTCTCTGTTAAAATTCTGATTTTGAAACACAACATCATCTGAGAAAACTGTCAATGATTAAAAAAACGGTTCGAGCTGTGATTTCAGCTGTTTACATTGTTAGAAGCTACAGAACATCATATTTCTTAATGAACCATAGCCTCAACAGACAATTCTAATGTGGTGTAGCTATCGTGTAGTTTAAAAAAGTACCTTTAGAATAAAACATGAACCCAAACAGTTACTAAACCAAAACATATATTTTTTAAAATATTTGTTTCTTTAATGGTTGGCAATCAAAAAAGAGGTCAAATGACAACTAGTCAAGTTGTTCCCCTTGTCTTAGACGTTACAGTATAACATATGTAGACATAAGCTTTAAAACTCTTAAATCAATTTAGCAAAATAGTTATTACCCTCTGCTGAAGACCATAGGGGAATAATGTTTTTGCCCGTGTATGTTTGTGTGCGTGTGTATAACTCAGTCAATTTAACTGATATTGAACTAAAATATGGAGGGATAGTAGCTGAGAGTCATAACCATCTATGCTCCATGTTCTTAGTGAACGCACAAGATCTGTTCTTTAATCTTTGCCATTAACTATTGGAGTCAATTCTGTTTGTCTGTCAGAAATATATATCATGAACTATTGGTTGGATTTTAATGAAACTTTCAGAAGTTACCATTGGGTGTACATCTAATAGTGATCAAGTTTTGGAGTCAACCCAATTCAAGTCTTTGACTTTTGGAAACACATATATGGCTATAACTCAGGTAATTTTATAAATACTGAGCTAAAATTTGTGGGGGTAGTAGTTGAGAGTAATTATAACACATACTTTGAGCACCATATATTGCACAACATCTTGCTTAAAACTTTGGCATCAACTCCTGGTGTCAACCTTGTTTGTCTGTTTGCAAAATATCTCATGAACCAATTAATGAATTTTTGAAAAAAGCTCTCAGAAAGTATGTATTGGATATACATTTACCACTGGTTTACTTTTGGAGTCAGCCTTATTCAAGATGGCCACCACAGCAAACACATAAATAGCTATAGCTCTGTCAATTTTATAGATGCTGAGCTAAAATTTGGTATGGCAGTGGCTGAGAGTTATTTTAATCACATACTCCAAGAGCTAACACATCTTGCAATATCTTGCATGAGATTGTGCATATTATCATTTACAAGGTTTGCCTAAAATAGCTATAAGTCTTCTCATAATGTAATGATGTTTGTTTAATCTGCTTTCCTTTAAGGAATGCTAGGTCTTAAATTAAAGCTGAAAAAACATCTATTTCCTTAACATTTCATCTTTTGTCAGAGAGAAATTCATGTTTTTTTTTTTTTCTTTGAATCATTGTACTTTATGATCAAGGCCATATCTTTGACTCCTCTGTTGATACACTGTCTTGTGGTGGTTCTAATGAAAATAGGAGACGGTTAAACTGACAAACTTTATTACAGTAACAGTGACATTACTCCATACGTCATAAAAAAATGTTGTCTTGTATTTTCAATATATTATTCTGTTACAGTAACGCCCTCTAGCGACAAGAAGTAATAACAGCATCAAAACAGAACATATATGTAGTGCACTATGTACACCCAAGAACACAACACACTGTAACCAAAGAGTTGAAAGCCTGTAAAAAAATGAAAACAAGATCCACAATGTGTTTGGTCAAATCATATTAGATGTTCAAGGAATTGGAACTAATTAAGACATTCTAGAGGACCTCTTTGCATCTGAAAGTGGCTTCTTTCCATTTACAGCTTAGAGGAATCTCATTCCCTGATGATACATTTTTCCTCCTGAGGACAAAGCACGTTTTTGTACAAAATATAAATGCATAGGAGAAACTTAACACATAAAAATTTTAAATGGACAGCAGGTTTAAATCTAGAACCTTCTTGGATAGACGTAAAAATAAATTATAGCACCATATAAACAGTTAAGAGGCTAAGTGTTGTCTTGGCCTGTGTGTCTATAAAGTACATCTCTTCTCTTTGCCCTGGTACAGGCTTATAAAACTATATAATATAATATAATGAGGTTGCTTGGGTGCTCTGAATTGCTTTCAATTTAAAGCACCTTCTGCACATCACCCAACTCAGCAAATCTCCTAAAAGCAGCACATCACTGAGAAGATTCACAAACTCTGGAGTCATCAAATACAAACCATTTGCTGGTGTCCATAATTATGTGTTCAGTTTTTTGTTATCATGGCATCTCTTCAGGAAGACCTGCAGAAGTGAGAAATTTAATGAGCAGTGATGTTTATTCAGTTTTATAACACTGAACCACTTTAATTTGACAGGGCTTATTAACTAAAGAAGCCTCTCAAATGTCTACTGTCATTCCTGCTTAGCTTTTTATACTGTGCACAATTAGTTACACTCTAGTGTAATATTAGATGTTATTTTGAAATATGATTCACTATGGGTCAGCAATCCATATGGAAAGGGAGCAGTGTTATTAAAATTTATCATTTTATTTGAAATCTTGCATTTCAATCGACCACAAATGAGAGAGAGAGCAAGAGATAGAGAGAGAAAGAGAGCGAGAGAGAGAAATTGTACATCAATCCTTTCACTTTAGTCGGATGGGTATTTTTTTTTATTTTACCTAAAAGGAGTATGAAAGGACAGCGCACTCACAAAGCTCCAGTGTGTTTCACTTCCATTATAACTTTAATTCCAGATACAACTTAATAAATTAGCACAGTACTGAACGAAACAATAAGTATTGGTGCAGGCAACGAGAAACATCAACTGCCGCCGTCAGTATAATCTGTCTGTAGAATTGGACATGTCTCTTTATACAAAGACTGAGGGTGATAAATGCAGAATTAAGAACTAAAATAAGATTCTAGAGGCAGTTACTTTCTTACAGTACATTTGCCCTTTACAGTGCCTCTGAAAATGATTGACCTCCTTGGATGTTTTATGTTTATTTTTATGTTTTATTGCTGTCATAAATCAATCATGGTCAATATTACATGGTCAATAAGTGATTGCATAAATATTCACCCATTTTAAAGTGACTGTCCTAATTCAACTCAGATAAAAGATTATTGGTAATTACAAGTCAGGGATGGATACAAAAGGATTTCCAATGCTCTGAACATCCGCAGGAGCTCTGTTAAATCCATCATCAAGAAATGAAAGGAATATGGGACATGTGTAAATCTATCAAGAGCAGGGCATCCTCACAAACTGAGTGACCGTGCAAGAAGGAGAATATTGTGAGAGATGCCACCAAGACACCTGTGAGAACTCTGAAGGAGTTCCAGACTTCAGGAGGTGAGATCTTGAGATCTTTAAAGACTGAGCTACAACAACTGTTGCTCGGGTTCTTCACCAGTGGGAGAGTGGCAAAGAGAAAGCCACATTTAAAATAAACTAAGAGTAAATCTCAGCTAGGCCTGGCTGCCAAGAAGTCCAAGTTTAATTGTATGTCACTCACTCAGTCACTTACTCACTCAAATAATAAAAAAAAAACATGTGCATTCTTTTTTAGATGAGAATGGTGATTGCTTGTGACACACTTGTTTTTCATCTGATTGCACTCACTGGACAATGATGTCTGTACCGTGACTGTTTGAAACAAGTATATGTACCATTACTCTCCTTGTAATCAGTGTGCGTGGATATTTATCTTGGTGATGGATTTTTCAAAGATATATCACCTCTCAACCATTGATAGAGCGCAACCTGCCATGATGGTCTAGAACATAAAACAACATAATCACTAGAGAAATTGATTTCTTATTTCTATGCAAAATTTCACACTAAAAGTAAAGCGACATGCAATACAAAAATACAAAAGTGCCTTTTTGAAATAGATTTATCTCATTGTGTCTGTAAATCAGAGGCATCAAACTTATATTTACCTTAAGCCATTATAAAAAAGGACAATAAAATTAGGGGTCAGTTATTGAGTTTGCTGATATACTTTTGTCAGCAGAATACAAAAATAAATAAATAAATAAAAAATATAAGACATTTATTTGACCATAAAGTTGCATGTTTCTTATAGCCTTATCACATATTGATCCACATGAAGCTTTAACAACTCAAATAAAACTAAATACAAGTTTTCCATTATTGTATTTAGAATAGCAGACATTTTAACAGCAACAACTAGTTTTGTTATTGTGAAAATTACAACTTTTTATAACTGAATTTTAGAGGTTGTATGTGGTTTCAAGAAGACAAAATATGTTTTGTAGTAAATAAGTACAGCCATCAGACAACGTGGTATTGTTTTTTTTTTGGTGGAAGTTCATCAGCTCCTAGCTTTTAAGTCCTGAGCTGTTGCTAGTTTAAAAAAGGAAGGGAAGATGTTTTTTCTGTCATGTGGAATCTGTAAGAGGATTTGTTCAGTTTCATTACCTTATACAGGTGAAACCAGAAGTTTGCATACACTATATAAATACACATATGCATATTTTTCACACTGTCTGACGTGAAATCAGAATAAACTTTTTTGTTAGAGATGGATGGTGTAAATTCCCCTATTCAGACAAACCTAAACTATAGTCTGTTGTTGCATTTAGCCCTAATAGTTCTAGATGTAAGTGCTTTGGAGTGCTGTCCACATATACTATGGATAGATTTGTGGAAAGCCTAAATCCAAAGTGTCAAATTTGGCAAATGACTTGCTGAATTCTTTTAGGGGGGGTCTTAAGTTTTTTTCGTGCTTCACTATTTTGGGAAAGCAATGGGAAAAGCATTTGCCTCTGACTGACATGCTGGGAAATGTACACAATGCCTCTTCTGTATTTGATTCTCCCACAGTAACAGATTTGTTTGAATGGCCCTAACTGCATGATACAGCCCAACAAGGGGCTTTCCCTTCTGATTCATACATTTGATGATTTCTTCACACATCTCAAAATATTTGTGCAACAGTTTTCCAAGGCTTAGCTGCTATACCTCTGTGTGAAAAGACTGAATTGTCCTTCTCACAAAGTTCCCTGAATTGGTGATGATTCATGCCTTGTTCACGGATTAAATTCATAACTTTTATTACAGTTACCAAATCATCTTTCGTATCTACAATTTTTCCAAACAGGGTATTTTGATGAACAATGTTGTTGTGAACAATCAACTTTTCCTCTGTTTCCTCCATCCTATCGTACACGCTTTCAACAAGTTCACTTCTTTTCCTGCACACATCAGGCACACTGTTGGTTTACCCCCAGAAACATTTATCTCGTATTACCTCTGGTTATTTTCGGCAGTTGATCCATGCTATTGCACACTGTAAAGGACATTTGCCTTTACAGCATCATTACATTGGGATTTAGTTTGAAGAAATATATTTTCCGGCAGCCACATGCCTGTTTTGAATTTGGCAAGTTTTTCAAGGTTCTACTCATTGTCAATGGGTCCACATTTAGAAATAGAAATGATCCTGTGGCAATTAAGACACATATCCCTCTTTAAATTCAAGAAAGAAATAAACAGTCCCACACTTCTCTGGAAAGTGCCCACCATTAGCATCCACATTCCTTTTTGGTGCCATTTTTCCTATTAACATGCAGGTGTACAGAAAATGTTGGAAAACCCCACCTGATATAAGTATGGCTGCTGCACACATCACAGGTAAAAGTGTACTGACCTATTAAGAACCTAACAGAGATGTGGACTGGATCAAAAACTTGGATCTGGTTTGTCAAAAGTTTGTTTTATCACTGTAGTTTTTCTGAGCAAGCAGCAAATCTTTACAACCTCATTTCTAAGCTGCATCTGTTAAAAAAAGACATTAACAAGAGTCTCTGGACTGAGGCATATTTAAAACATATTAAAAGGTTTTAAACTAAATGAGATGGAAGTAAAGAACGCCAGACAAAGAGGCCATAAAACCCCCAAAAGAGATGGTGAGATGAGGAACACCAAACATAAGTAAAGAGGTTTCAAAAAGAAGAACAATGGGAACAATAGAAACAGTAAGAGACTGAATGATGCTGCAGATTTACAGCACCTCAGTGACTGATCGTTCAAGGAGCTTTGAAGATGTGAAAACAGGTGTTCAAACGACAGTCCTGTGATGATGATCAGTTTCTGTAATTTTAGGGAGTCTATCCAATTCTTTTATGTGACTGATGTTGGAAGAGCTCTCTGCTTTTTTCTCAGTGCCATTTGTAT
The DNA here is from genome assembly GCA_028566095.1 of Kryptolebias brasiliensis. Taxonomy (NCBI): domain Eukaryota; kingdom Metazoa; phylum Chordata; class Actinopteri; order Cyprinodontiformes; family Rivulidae; genus Kryptolebias; species Kryptolebias brasiliensis. The sequence continues at coordinate 19,865,176 of JAOXNZ010000199.1, forward strand.
AAAAATCCATTCACATACATACAGATACAGGTGTTATATGTTTGTTTCTTCTCCTTACAGTTTAGGGTGATTTCAGAGTTATTGATAGTTTCAACAGTAGACATGTTGTCAGACATGAGAAGTTTTTCTCATGAAGCAAAAATGTGTAAAATATAGTCACTTTTTCAATTTGACACCCAAATACATGTGTTCAATGTCAGAAAGTTATGCTACGCTTCCATTTTCTTCATTATATTCCAACAACTTTGTCATTTGAGACATAAATAAGTAGGATTTTCTATATTATCTCTCCAAACATTGGCCTAAAATCTGTGCATTTTATAAGCCAAAAGGGTACCTGGTGCTGCTAAGAACAGAGGACAGTCAAAAGCAAAGTTAGCTTCTAAAAGCTTTCTAGGAAGAACCAGAGGATTACTGATGTTGGATTTTTTCTCAGATATTTGGTTAACCTATGTCGTCATTTGGGAGCAGTGTTTCAAATCAATCATGTAGACAGTATGCAACTGATTTTAAAACAGAGTAGTATTGACAATGGTGAGTCACAAAAAATGGATCAATATTGGATTTTACTCTAAACTATTTGCATGTAAAAATGTGGAAGCACCAGAGTTCAAAAAGATGTTTTTTTTTTTTTTTTTCTTTTTAGTTAAAGCGTTCAATATGTGCAGGATGTAAAGCAGCAGGCACCAGGTCTTGGTGGAGATAGATTTTCTTTATGACACACCAGATGCTGTCTTCTTCCTGTCTTCCTGTCAGCTCACCAGTACCTCCTGTATCAGCAGTCCACAAGCAGTGTGTCAGAGTGCATAACCCAGTAAAAAGGGTAACAGGATCTTGTCTGGTGATTGGGACTTCACTATTTGGAGGCATTAAGCAGGGAGTAAAAGAACAATCATAGTAGGTTTTATCTGTTGCCGTCCTTTTCATAAAATGTGCTTAGCATTTTGGGTTAATCCAGCTTAACTGCTGTCTCATCACTGACCACGCTCTTTTTCTGTTGCAGTGGCTTTTATCCTTTCTGTTCTTTTTCCTCTTCTATCCACAGTGTTGCTACTGCAGGTCCCTGCAGAGCATGATAAATCATATTGCCACAGTCTATTCAGATGACAGCATAGCATTAGCTGTGATCATCTTTAACCCAGCATTGATTGCAGCTATTGACCCGTATGCTCTGTCTAGTTGGACTCTTGCAAGACCCAATGAGAGCAGCACTGCCGCTCTCAGGCGTTCACACACTGAGCCTAAATGGATTGATTTGACCTCAATCCACCACTTCTAATCAATAGGCACAGAGCCAAATCCTCTGAACCACACTGCTATCTGCTGGCCCACCGTGGCGGAAGCGTCAACTTTGAATTATTTGTTAGGCAGTTTTTGCAAGTATGTAACTTGGTGTGTGCTTGTCTCAGAATTTTAGACAGGTATGCGTTTCTGGACTACAGGATTGACTGAGGTTGGTTAATATTTAAGTGCAGCTGAAAAAGAGTTGGGCACCCAAAAGAAAAGGGTCCTATTTGAATGTAGTTTTGTACAAATTCAGATCCGTGATGGAAAGGTAAATATTCAATTTGCAAAGAGCTGGAACATCTAGATTGGGCACCAGAGTGTGGCATCAAGTGTGGAGGGAGAGTATTATCAGGTAGCTGATGGAGTGTCTGACAGTCTGTTAAAACAGTTCGTAAAGGTCACCAAACACAGAGGATACTTCGTAGATGCATTATCAGCACTTGACGAAGTTTGATCAAGGTAGTATTTTGGGTTTGCATGAGACTGGGTGGTCATATTGTACAATCAACCTGCATGTGAAGCATACAGGAGCCACAGTGGCCTAATGGTTCAACCAATGATTATGTGAGGATGACCACATATTCTGTGAAGTTTCAGCTTGCCCAAGACAGACCACACCAAGTGAGGATTAGTGTATTGCACACTAAGTAAGAACCCCAAGTCACCTCCAACTGCCATCCAGACAGAGGTATTTGACTTTATACAAGAACTTGTGTTGTACCTATGGTTGGCATTATCCAAACTATGGGATTCATCATTCCATGTGTTGGCTGCCATTAACACCAAAGCAGAGACAGCTGTCTTTGGCATGCTGCTAACTGGGAGGTATGGACTGATGAAAAGAAAGAAAAGTCAGAATGCAGAATAACAATGAGTCATGACATTTCTAATTTACTTTGTCTGTAAAACCAGTTGATTCTGTATTTGTATGTCATGCAGAATCAGTCCTTGCCTTAGTGAAATTCTACTTGCTTTGACATTGCACTTTAAATGGCCCAGTTGTTTAAGTGTATCTAAAAATAGATGTTTGGTAATAATCCCATTTTAATTAAAACAAGTCAAGTTTGGTTCCTTGGAGTCAAAGCTTTCATTTCTCCCAGTCAATATAAGGTTCCATTATTGTTACAGGTGAAATCACACCAGCCGGTATGGTATTTGTGTCACTTAGCCCATTTATTGATCCAACAGTCGTGCCAGCTAGGTGAATTATAGTGCTGCACATATACTATAACTACTGAACCCAGATAATTTTTTCTAATCCTACCATTTATTCTGCATTATTTCCTGTAAACAACACTGTCATTGATCCTGAATCATTTACCTGTCCTGACTAAAACCATCCCTCCATCCTTCTACCTTCTGGTACTATCAACAGGCAACTTCTTTCTTTCTTTCTTTCTTTCTTTCTTTCTTTCTTTCTTTCTTTCTTTCTTTCTTTCTTTCTTTCTTTCTTTCTTCATTGCATGCTGGGAGTGTGTTGGTGACAGTGAGGCTGCATGTGGTGAGTTTGATAGAGAGAGTGAAAGAGTTGTCTCTAAGAATTTCTGATCTTTTCTTTCATGTATTGTTTTTCTAATATTCTTTATTTGCACTGATTCTACATATTGGGGTTATTTTTGAGTTTTTAGCACTCATAGCGCTGTTTGTTTGCGGGGATTGCGTCTTCAGGGCCGCAGGGCCGCTGCTTCAAGAATGAATAAGGGAGTGGTGATTTTTTTGAAAGATGAGCATTTTGTGACTCAGCTGATTGTCAGCGGGGTGACAATAGGTGGAGAATACCTGCAGGTGTCACCGTTTAAATATTAAGTTATGTTATGAAGAAGGATCCTATATGGTTTATGCGAGCACCGGAAACATGAAATATTTCGTGTGTGGGGATGTTGGGCTTAAACGGGCTGCTTGCCCACACAAAAACACGGAAGCACAGATTGAGACAGTTGGTGCTCCTCGGACTGCGCTTCCCCCATCAGCTGTCTCTGATGCCGAGGAGGGAAGCAGCGGTCAGAACAGCCTGTAAGAGATGACACTGAGAAAACTGGAATCAATGTTTCTAAAGATTCCTCAAACTGTGGTCATCTTGACAAAGAAATAGATCAGACAGCTGATCCTAACTCTGTTGCTGCTATGAGGTAGAGTGAGGTATGAGTTGAAAAGGGAAATATTTTTTATCTCATGGGACCAGGTCATCTGCTGGTGTAGCAATTTCATTCTCACCAGGTTTGGTTGCCAACATTGTTTCCTGTACTGAGTTAGTCCCAGGAAGGGTCCTGGTGATTAGAGTAGAAATAGAACGTTTCTCTTTTTGTTTTATTAATGTTTATGCACCAAACCAGGGGGATAACAGGCTTAAGACTTTTGAGGAAATACATCATTTTTTGCAGCAGTCTAATCAAAATGAGTTTGTTGTGATGGGTGGGGATTGGAACTGTACTACCAGTTTCACAACAGATAGAACAGGAGAAGAACCTCATCTTCCATCATCTTTTGAATTAGCTCAGGTGATATCAGAGCTTAATTTGGTCGATTCTTGGAGGATTAAACACCTTCAAGCTAAACAGTATACGTGGATGAAAATGAAGGATGGGACAGTGAGTGGGGCTAGGTTGTACAGTTTTTATATCTCAAAAAAATCATAGAAATAGACTATCCAACTGCTTAATTTTTCCAGTTGGTTTTTCTGATCGTCATTTAGTTTATTTGGATTTTCTTTTTTCGAACACCACTAGATACAGATCGTATTGGCATTTTAATACTAACCTACTTCAAGACACCTTTTTTTGTAAAGGTTTTAGTAGTTTTGGCAGCTATGGAAGGCACGAAAATCAGTATTTATATCTTTAACTGATTGGTGGGAGGTTGGAAATTCTGGATGCTGGTGTTTCATTGGAAGAACTGACTGCTGCTGTTGGACAAATGGCTCCTGGCAAGAGTCCAGGTCTAAATGGTATACCTGCGGACTTTTATAAACACTTTTGGAGGCTGTTGGGAGAGGACTTGTAGGAGGTGCTTCAGGAGTGCACATTAACAGGTATCTTGCCATCATACTACTGACAAGCTGTTCTGTCCCTACTTCCAAAAAAAGGAGATTTGACTCTATTGAAGAACTGGAGACCCGTTTCTCTCCTTTGTGTGAATTATAAGTTATTTTCTAAAGTGCTTTCGAATAGGCTGAAGAACATTCTTGAATTTATCATACACAGAGATCAATCATATTGTGTACCTGAAAAAGCTATTATGGATAATCTTTTTCTTTTAAGAGAGTTCTTTGACATTTGTAAACTTTATGAAATTGATGTTGGTATTATTTCTTTAGATCAGGAAAAGGCCTTGTGTTTTCTGTTGTTAAAGTCGGGGGAGGATTAAGTTGTCCTGTCAAAGTTCAGAGAGGCATTCAACAAGGGTGTCCCATATCTGGACAGTTGTACTCTATTGCTGTTGAACCCCTTTTACACAAAGTACGCTCTACCATTATTGGTGTTATTTTTCCAGGTTTTCCTAATCATCCAGGTTTAGTAACATTTTTATTAAAAAACAGAATGATGTTATGAGTCTTTAACATTGCTTGGAACTTTATGAAAAAGCTTCTTCAGCTGAAGTAAACTGGGGAAAATGTTCTGCTTTAAAAGTTGGCCCATGGTCAAATAACAATCTCCCTATATTACCAGGTAATATTCATTGGATTGACCAGGATTTAAAATTCTCGGGTGTTTTTTTGTGGACAGATGCTGTTTTGAAAAAAAATTGGGAGGGTGTCATGGAGAGAGTGTGTGCCAGACTATCCAAATGGAAATGACTGCTACCTCAGTTGTCTTACAGGGGAAGGGTTCTGGTGGTTAATTACTTGGTTGTTTTGGCCCTCTGGCATAAACTGACTGTCCTGACACCACCATCTTCTCTCATACAACGTCTCCAAAAGACTCTAGTGGATTTCTTCTGGTCTGGACGACACTGGGTGAGAGCTGCAGCCTTGTACCTACCAGGGGAGGAGGGAGGACAAAAACTCATAGACATAACATCACAGATCACGGCTTTCAGGCTTCAAACATTGCAGAAACTGTTATATTGTGGTGGACTACCATGGGTGGATACTGCACGTCTTCTGCTAAGGAAAGCTCCAATCTTTTACCAATCAGTTTTAAATGCTTGGCAGATCCTCACCTTTGAGAGAAAGGCTGATACCACACTGGGGATGTGGGTTTTTGAAGAACCTCTGTTTGAAAACAGTTTCTTCTCGTCACAGCTGCTCTTGTCTGTTACGTTAAGATCTAAGACGAGAGAAGCAGGCTGTGTGAAGCTGGGTCATCTAATGAAGCTGTCTGTGTCTTTTTGTTCTTTTACATCATCTGTTTGGTGGATTTGGTGTACAGTTTTCTAACTATTTTTATTTATGGTCCACGGTACTGTGCAAGAAAAAATCTGTTCAAATTAATGGAAATCAAACGAATGATGCTCATGTTTTATTTCAAAGTCTGGTGGTTGCTTGAGTTCGTGTGGAATTTGAGTTTTTTAAGTTGACAAAGAACATGGATGTCTTTGTAAGAAAGTGGGGTATTAATGATGTTTTGTGTTCGGTGGATGAAGCATCTTTAGTTTTATCTTTTTGTAATTGCAGTTTCTACGTCTGATTTGAATAAAGGACTGGCAAGTCCTTTATTATTGTACTTTTAAGTTCTAGTTTAAAAAAAGACACTTTAATTTCTGTCCACCATCTATTAAAGCCTGGAGCTCATTCTCTCTTTTTTATGTGAGTTCTGCAGTTATTTTTCAGTTCAGTGCATCTTCTAAACATTTTACCCCACTGTATCTCACTCATTTTGTTGTCATATTCTAGCCATTGCTGGATTTTTATGAAATATGCATGAAGTTTATGAGGAGAACTCAGAGACCTCACAGAAAAACAAGTTCAACTCCTTTGGCTGTACTTCATGTCTCTAACATCTCAAACTTACCAAAACTTTCCCCCATTTATTTATTTTTTTCATGTTTCTTCAGGGAATGAAAAACAAATGAAAATGTGAAACATTGACCGATACCAACACTTAATTTTCATCTGAAATCATCCTCCCCTTAACAGAAAAACTACATGACTTTACAATGTTTGTCATTGTACTGATTTTAATATAACTCGCAGAAAGTCTTTAGTGGATGTACATATACAACTGATTAACTTTTGGAGTCGGCCTAATTCAAGCTGCTCACAACAGCCAATCAACCTCATCAAAGATCAAATACACAATTGATTATAACATTGCATTACGTTATTTTCAAGATTTCACCAAAACGGCTATAACTCCATTATTTCTCAGCATGAGATGATCTTAGTTAAAAGCTCTTTAGTTTTACATGTTTTGACAGGTAAAAATGTGATTTCCACATGTGTAGTTCATGTGTTTTGTTTTTGTTTGTTTTTTTGTAAAGGACATTTCTGTTCCTTCTGAAAGCAATGTCCCATACCATGTACAACATAATAGCTTCTATTAGTTTTCTAATTTTAAGACAATTACTATATATTTTTGTTTGCCATTGTAGATCAAAGATTTTGTTTTACACTCCAATAGACCATATTTAGACAGCAAAAGCAAACATACGTAAGTGTTTTTCTTTCAATAAACACCAATCTCTACTTTCCAGCTGGGTTAAAATTATCTGAAATTTGCTTAATGTGGTGCATGCAAACTGGTGCAGTGTGGTCTCCTTTTAGTCATCTGATTTCTGGTGTACTGTAGTTCAAGCAGCATTCAGTATGCCTTTTTTAGCCAGGCAAATCTGACCAATCAGTGTGTCAGCCTTCTTTAGAAAGTACATTTACTAATATGTCTGAATAACCGTCAAACAGAAGGCTCTTTCACAAAACAGTTCTGTGAAATGGCTGCAAAGACCAGTCCATCTTTATGCTGCCTCTGGCTGTTCATAAATCACTGATGGAGCTGGCCCTGTTCCTCACAGACATGAGCTTTCAGAAATGAAGTGAGCATTCCAGAACCAAAAGAGGCGTGGACCTGAACTCAGATGCTTTGATGTGAAGCACAACACATTAAATGTATGAAAGACGTCTCCCTCGTATCGTTTTCTAAACCCGATGAATTAACTCAGTTTAGTTACTCTCTTTGTGGTTAACTTTAAAACAAAACAAAAACTAAATGCAAATTTTCTGTATGTCATCATCTATTTTACTTCGGTAATAAATCTGTTTGTTGTTGTTTAATCCCGCAGCCAGGTGGTCACACTGACCATATATTATCACTTCATCACTTTATTGAGCTGCAAAGCCGGCTTACTGTTTCAGTTTTGTTACTACCTTGCCTCATGGCACAAAGGTGCATCAGGGGTTGGTTGGCTTCGACCCCCCTTGCCACCATGGTCCATTCAGAAATCACACCAATGCTGTCAGAAGGCATCTAAGCCCTGACCTGAGGTATCTTGTAAAAGAGCCTAGAGTTGCATGGTGCCTGCCTGATGTTGAAGTAATGACTTTTGATTCACAATTTTAATAAACCATACCAGGCAGAAGGGAGTTTGTGAGGCTACAGCAAAATTCAGAAATTTTCTTTTTAATTTCTTAGCTTGTTTTTGGACATTTTAAAGCATTAAAACTAGAAGTGTGACGAAAATAAAACAGCTCAAGATTTCTTGTGGAGTTGAAAACTGTCTCGTAAAGCATTATTCAGTTGCAGTCAGTAGGATGTCCTCTGGTGAAATTAGAACGGAAGATGGCCCCACCATTTTAAATTGGTTGTGTGGCAACAGATCAGACAAAAATGTCACTCAAGCCATGTTGTGAGAGCAGTTTCCCCACACTCTTTCAGCCTCCTGGTGAGAGGAACAGCCATTTATTTAAAACAGAAAAGAGTTAGTGCTGGTTTTACATGGCAATTTATCAACTTTGAAGTTGAGAAAATGAAGTTTGAATGTCTCCCTAATCTGTCTGTGTTTATCAGTGTGAGGAACGTTTCTCTGTGATTAAAATACAAATAAAAACCTTGCAAAGGGGTTTCACTTCTTCAGTTGGTCCTTAGGTTTTACAACTCAGACTCTTAAACAAACACATCACAGTTACAATGTCTGCCTGAATTTATTTTGTCCATTTTATCTTTTTGTTTTCTCCTATAATTTTAAGATGAAATGTTAGTAGCTGTTTGTACCTTTTTTCTTAAAAATATTGGTAAGATTTTTTCTTGTGAGCCCATTATCTCGTCTTATAAAATAAGTGTCTCATTACACCCCTAATTAAAACCTATTCTAGTTGTTTTGTTCAGTGAAACCTATAAACAACCATAGTGGATTTAGTAATGCAGATTTTAAGTCTTTTAGGATCACACTTTACTGATTTTTATGAAAGTAGTGACATTTTGTGTGCACCTATTGTTATGTAGCGCTTGTTTTGATAGCTCTATAAATGATGTTGATCTTATTGGAAGAGGAAAATGTTGCAAAACACATTGTGAGTGACTTACTATATGTTCAGATCTCTGATGCCGTATGTAAAGGAAATACATACAATTAAACCAAGAAATAGTCACATCCATCACATGAACATCCCATCTTCATAATGTAAAACAAACATGGCTTTCCTTTAACTGAGGCTGATTTGAGATCTGGGACTGAATTTAATCATTGAAGTATCTGTTTGTCCAAAAATCATTTGTATGGTAAACAAAGCAAATTAGACTCAAAATGACCTTTTTTTCCTACCAATTATTTGAGCTTACATCCACATTTTCTGACGTGTATGTCAAAGTTTTGAACTTTACACTCATTCATCTATTTAGTTGAACTTTTATAATGAAAAGCTGGAACCTATTTCCAGCTGTCCACGAAAGAAAGGCGAGGTACCCCCTGGACAGGTCACCACTCCATCACAGAGCCAACACAGAGACAAGAAAAAAAACAAACATTAATACTGATACCTAAGTTAATTCAGAATCTCCAGCTAACCTAACATTCACAGTTTTGAACTGTGAGAGGAAACTGGAGTACCCAGAGAAAACCCACTTGTTCGAGGAGAACATGCAAACTTTACACAGAAAGATCCAGAAAAGTAAACCCAGAACCTTTGTGTTGTGAAGAACTAAACACTTCTCCACTGTTCCACCACATTTTGAGGATTTCTTTCCAAATATTCTCTACATCAGGGCAGGATGTTGACTACAACTCTGTACACAAGAAGGAGTTTTAAACAAACATGAGCTTGATGCAAACTTTTCGTAATGCAGTATTTGAAAAATAAAATCAAATAAATCTTCATAACAGCTGAATTAAAACTCAGCTCGTGTCTCTCAACCATCTCTCTTTAATTTTTATTGAAGCCATTCTTTTAAATTAGTTTTCACGCTCTCTTTTTTTATTCCATCCCATATTATTGCTATCAGCCATATTTTTATAGCCGTATCGCCACCTCTTTTAATCTTACTCCACTACTTCATCTTTTTTGATATACTGCACTCTATTCTGCTCTATCACCATAAATATTAACCCTCTAGTAGATGCTATTTATGTTTTCGCATCCCTCCTCCTGTTTTCTCCATCCTCTCTTTTCTAAAACATCCTTTCTCTCAGTTTTGTCCTCCTTCCTCCTATTCCCTGACATCTTCAGGAGACAAAGCACATGATTGACGAAGCGACATATGTCTGAGCGTACAGAATCAGCATGTATGGACATACAGTATGAGGAGAAAGAAAAGGGCGAAAGAGACCGGTGATTTATGTTGGAGCAGATGTTGTAAACCTGTTTATGGCTTCGCTGATATATGTGCGAATGTGCGGGAGTAGATATGCTGAGTTTTACTGTGGAGGAAGCAGCGTTGATGGAGTGATTAATAACAAAACAATGAAAGAGTAGAAGCAAAACTGAGTAGCATTATTGGCTAATAATATGCAGTTCTTCCTTAAATATGTCCGTGAAAGTATGAGGATCATGTCTTGCTTCTTCCAGAATTATTGACAGCAATTTATTTCCAACTACAGCTCGTATAGAAACATGCAGCATAAATACACAAACTTCAAAGAAAATGTAAATGTCGAAGCAACATGAAGAACTACAGCTGAGGCAATTTTGATCCCTTTTCCCCAGGCCTGTAAATTATTCCTTAAATACATTAGTCACAATTTGATGGGATTTATGTTTCAGAGCGGGTCTTTTCAGAACAGGATTTTGAGTTTGTATTTTAGCTTTTACTTACAGTATATACATGCTGAATATGCCAAGAAATTCCTCCAAATGAAACACTTGTCACATTTGTCTAATTTGGGCTTGACTTTAACAAGACTGATTACTTAAGCCAAAATCTAAGAAGTAAATAAGCCTTTAGGCAGATAATGTTTAAAGAGTCACCAAGTGTTTTATTATCCTTATGATTAGGTTATAATTGTATTCAGAACCACCATGCAGAAAGATAGGAGTTCACATCATATTATCTGCACTTTTTCATATATTATGTATTTATTTATTTATAGCCAAAGGCTTATTGCCCGTTGCTAAATGGCAGGAGATATGTTTTTTGCCTTTGTGTATTTAGGACTGTGTGTTTGTGTGTCTGTCTGTTAGCAAAATATCTCCTGAACTACTGGACAAATTTTAATGAAACTCTCAAAATGTTATAATTTAATGTACATCTATAACTGATTACCTTTTGGAGTCAACCTGATTCAGGATGGTCATCACAGCTAATTGACTTTGCCCAACACAAAAAAACGCTATAATCCAGTCAATTTTCTAGACATTGAGCTAAAGTTTTTGACCCAACAACTTTTAAAGATATTCAGCTAAAATTTGATCTGGAAGTAGCTGAGAGTCAACGCATGCTCCCATTTTTAACAAATTGTGTGAGATCAAATATACATTCTTTTCAAGATCAGCAACAACAATCAATGATTCTATAGTTTGAGCTATGCTGTGGGTCTTTCATTGAATTTTAGCAGAGTTTGTAAGAGCACTCCAAACATTCACAAGAAGGAGATAAGGAGCAAAGACTCAAATGACTAACCATACTACTTTGGCCTAAAGAAGCGTATGTCTGAGCAGAAAATAATGACAGTTAAATCGGTTCTTCTTTAGCAAAACAAATGCAGTTTTAATAGTGCTGGTGCTAGAAGACTTTTCAGTTTGTTCAGTCTGTCATAGATGTTTATGTATAGACCAATCACATCCGCTTATGTCACTCAAGAGTCTCTGCTGAGGCTAAAAGAGGGCCTACTCTAAAGCTAAAACAGATACAATAACTGTGAGAACTATGAACAACCAGCAGTGAACAGTGGTAAAAGATACAAAATAGTATGTATGCCACCAGAAAATGACTTGTTATATATAGGTTTTCCAGCAGTTCTAAGCTCGGGTGCTAGAATGCATTAGAAGACATTATTAGAAGATATTTTAAGAGGTTTTTTTTATATTAAAGTGCAGGACTGTTCATAAATACTGCACAAAATTGGATGCATGTTGTTTTGATGTTGTTACAGTGTATTTAATTCTGAACTACCATTTCATTGCTTACACCATTCAGCAAAATTTGTTGATTTGCATAGAACATGCATTCCCTCATATTTCATGATTGGATTGCACTCTAACCCATGCAATGAAACATTTATAAAGACACGAATGGCAGTGAATTTGGAAAAATTTATAGCATCTGCCTGCAGTTTACTCAAAATGGAATATAAAAGTTGTTGTTTTCCAGCTGTGAGTGGCTGGCTAATTTCTATTCATTTGGCGTAAGTGCTGCATGTTGTATTTGCGGAGGACATGCAGTGAGGGTATGAATATGTTTCGGGAAAGATTGAGGTTATTGTTCTTTAGAAGAAAACAACAACCGCAACAATAATTGTAATGGTAAGGGCTTAGATACACATTTTTGGGTGTTGAAGTTGAACTAAACTACATCCTCATCAATCACATATCTGCCACGGTTTCAGCTCAATTCGATTCAACTGTCCTCTCAAGAAAAAAAAAACTACAATATCAGTCACTTAATTTCAGTCATCAAAAGCCACAAAGGAGAGTCTGTTTATGTTCAAGTGGCTCTGTCTTTGAGAGACTGGAGGGTTTACGGTGGAATGAAATGTGAAAATCAGTTCTGAAAAAGCAACACTAGAAAGCACTAGAGGAATATGTAAGTGGCTTGCAGCAAAAGTACACATCAGACTAAGATTGTCACATTTCCCTTTTAGCTTTTTTAAAGAAAACAATCAAACAAAAAATCCCAAGTAGGAACAAGAACAGTGAATTAGCCAAGCTACAAGTCAATGCAAAACAGTGTTTACTTGTTTGAGGTATAACATTGTTTTTGGCTACTGTTCTTGTTTAAATTTAACTGACTTAAATTTAATTTATTATATTGTGTTCACTTTATAGGCTACAATGTTTAAAATGTGTTTCAGGCATGATGAACATACAGTAGTTCCTAAATCAATGGTTCAGTTCTTTTTGATGGTGTTTTGTGCAAAGGCTAAGAACAATTAATATTTCACTTGTAGATAGCTCTTTGGAGAAAGAAAGTTAAATTCTGACCAGATTGATGAGCAAACAGCTAGTCCAAGCAAGGCCTATTGTGGATTGCTGCCGTTTAACAATTCTATGTCAAACATTTTACAGTGGTTCATGCAAATGCTGATTTATACATTTTTTCACTGCTATCAGTTTTGCATTACACGATCATTCTGGCATAAATGTTTTGATCTTCCTGGTTGAAAGGCTGTGCTGCGGAAAGCTAGCTGCTACTGCTGCACTTTGCATTTACTTATAACCATAGAATTCCATGTAAATAACCATGTAATGTGAAACTGATGGCGATGTAAAGGCTTAAAAAACAGCATGGAACATTATGATTTTTTTTTCTTTTTTTAGATTAAAGATTAAAAAAAAAGCGGAAATCCACTTTGGTCTTGGCCATGTTTGGACTAGCCATTAGCTTTTCAATCCAGACAGACTTAAACTCTGTTTCTCCAAACTAAAGTCATTCAAAGAGCTATTTACAAGTAAAATATTTCTACAGATCCCCACTTCAAAAAATCTCAACTATTGCTTTAACCGTGATCTAGTGATTAAGCTAGTTGTCTGACCATAATCATATCAGAAACTCTTTATGTCGGTTTTATATGTAGTTCCCCCTCCCCACTGTCCTAAACTTATTGCCTGAAAAACTATTTTTTGCATTTCTATAATACTGTAGGAGTTCCTAAACACAGAATTGGCAACCCAGATAATCCTAGTTTACAATGTGAACACCAGGTTTTAATAATTTCTTTACATTCCCCATCATATTTCAAACCAAATATTAGTAAAACAAATAAAATTTCAAGCTGCTAAGAAGCCAAACAATGTCTGGACATTTGATCTTCCTAAAAGCTTAAAAAGTGTAAAACTGACACCAGAATACGTATCAGAAATAAACATTTGTAATGAAATGCTGCAATAAAACATGATCTAATGCCCTTCTTTCTCTGGACAGGAAAATGATTTTGAATTAGTAGGTTTTCACACTGTCTGATCTGTTTTAATTTCCAAAACCAGTTCCCAATTCCAAATGTGTTTAATACAGTACAAAAGTACTACTTTTAGAATATTTTCAACTTCACTGTGTGTAGAAAAAAAGTAATAAAGTAACATACATGTATTTAGCAGTAGAAGTCAATTAAGAAACTCAATTTAAATGTCAGTTTTATATTTTAAAATGTTTAAATCAACTAATAGGCCAGTAGATACATTTTTTAGCCCTTCATTAGTGACTCCATTTTATGACTCAAATTATTACCAGTTAACGTTCAGTAACAGCAATGCAGTTTTTTAAAAAAAAATATCATGCTCAATTGCTCATAAGTTAAATCAGAAGCGCAACACTTTAAATTAATTTAAATATGAGTGCTACCACACTTTTTCTTTTTGACAAAAAGTTAAGACGCATAATTACAGAGCTCCCTCTATTACCCTGTGAGAAATGCCTGAACCTCTATACTGAAATGACATTTGATTTCTGCTTCAGTTTTATTAAACTTGCTTAATTTAATTCCGATGTGCAGCATTTGTCTAGATACTGTAAAATGTATCTTATCTTTCGGCTTCTGGCCTTGAACATTTTAGAATTACAATGGTGTCAAAACACTTGCTCACACTACAGATGGTTGAACTCCTTGTTAAATTCCTTGAGGCTCTGATTATATTAAACTGCTGACCTATCCTAGTGCTTATTCAGTGCTAGGAGAAAGCTTTTGCCAATGGACAATATTTTTACAAATGCATTTTATCTAGTTGTGAATAAATTCTGAACTTCAGTTAAATAAGAATGGCATTGTGTATCTTTAACCTGCAACAATACAAATCAGTGTAATAATAGGAATGGAAAGTAAAGTTGAAATGGTTTTTGTTGGACTTAGTATGACAACCCCACCACAACGTAATAATTCAGCCAAGAATCTGTCTGTTCTTAGCCTGGTCTCTTCGAGGTCTTTAAGAATGCAGTGGGCTCCTCCAATAAACATGATAATGGGGTCCATGATTCTTTTGAGCATGTATAAAAGGTTCATAGCAAGGTTGTGGTGGTTTATCATCACGGTGGCAGTGTATTGGGGTCCTGGGTGAAGAGTGGGGGAGTGTAATGACAGTGGTGGCAGTATATCCATGACATGAGACCTGTGTGCACTGTCGTGGCTTGTTTGTTGAGAATTTAAAGCAGTACTGGTCACACTGGCCTCATGCCTAGGCTACAACTGTGATTGTGACATGGTCATGGAAACAACCTAGCACAGATGTGCATGGTGCGATCTTCTAGCTCGCAGATGCATCCTTAATCGGTCCGAGTGCCAGGGCGGGTTCATAAACCCTGATGAGCACACAGGAGAGGGACTCAGAAACTACCAACTAATTTGGTGAGTACTAGGAATGTAGCAGCATCATTATTGCCTTTACACTGAAGGTGGTTTTTCAAATTTTCTGTGATCCAGCCACGTTTAATAGGTCCAATAAATTGTGGAGAGCATAGAGGGAGTTGTCAACCAGTGTGAAGAGGATCTTAGAAAAAGTCTCTGTATTTATTCAAGTGATGATGCCAGCACTTCATACTTCATATCCAGCAAACATTAGAGGAAGCGTCTCCATCATATCAGTGGAATAAGGCTTGAGTTTCTAGTGTTTACAATGTAAATAATCCATGAGATATTTTTTAATTTTTTGCTCTGAGCCTAAAAACTGCTTCCAATATTTCATCTTAGTTCTTATAGAAATTCTTTGAATAAAGTAATATTTTCTGTTCTGTGTTTACACCAACTTTCATTTTAATAATGTAGCTGTAGGTTAATATTTTTATTGTCATATTTAAAATTGAGTTTAAAGGGGAACACAATATCACATTATCTTAACGTAACTGAAGTCTATTGAGAAACATACTATACATATCTCTTGAAATGTTACAGAATATTCTCTCATATACATTATATTTGTTTATCTCTTTCTTTTTTTACTCATATCTGTCCTTGCACAGCCTGCCATCTACACTTTTTCAGTTCCCTCAGTCAGAAAGTCTCTCCTCTACACCTTTCCATCTTACAGCTTCTCTTTCTCAATTTTTCACTTATCTCCCTCCAATTACATGGCGGGAGAGGGGCAAGAAAGAGAAACTTGGGGAGAAAGAGAAAGGGAAAGAGAGACAGAGAGGGGCAGAGCAGGGTGATGAAAGCCAAGGTCTCAAACTGGAAAATTGATCTTTTTCTTTGGGACTCCTCTTCTTTTGACTGCAAGCGGCACTGAATATAAATTGAAACATTTGCCGCCCTATGCTTGCCATGACACCCAAGGCGACTCAGAAATCAAAATCTCTCTGAGATGGATACAGAGAAGGCTGGGAGGATCTTATTGTCAGAGCTGAACATGCAGGGTTACTTTTTGCTTCTTGAGTCATTTATATAAAATGTCTGAGAACAATAGTTGTTAAATGCTTATGGAGCTGAACAGAGGAGGTTAAATGCATTTTTCCATAAACTTTGTATAAAGAAATCATTGGGTTTTAGACTAATACTTTGTTCAAATTTAAATCATTGAACAGAGAGGATTAACATTTTGTTACCTGAGTGTTACTCTCCAACTAAATTGTCAGATTGCAAAGCATTTTAAATCACTTTTACAATAATGAAAATAAAAAAACTACCATCTTTTTGTGCAGATTAATTCTTTTGGTCAAACCAAAGTTGGAGCTACAAACAGTTATGCTGTAAAGAGCTTTGCCCTCTGCTGGTTACAATAGAAAATGCATGAATGTTTAAGTGGTCTTCACTTAAATTATGGTGGTGAGGTAGAATAATCAGATTTTAGCCCTAACTAGTTTTAATTTCACATCCAAACCTAGGTATTTTATTGTGTAACCACAGTCAAAAACATGATAGAAGTGTTGGTGTGAAGGTTTCACCAATGCCAGCAACAAAAACTTAGGCTACTTAAAAAAAAATTATATATATATATCTGCCCCAGCCATGGTTTTAAATCCTAAACACTG
>JAOXNZ010000199.1:19891557-19905505 GCA_028566095.1 Kryptolebias brasiliensis
AAAAAACTTTTTAAAAAGAAGCACTTTGCAGTTCCAAGATAAATATTTAGGGCTTTCAAGGTGCAAACTATCTGAACTATCAGCTGTGCAAAAATGCTTTTAAACAGTTTTGGAGAAGCACACTTAAGGTGTAACAAAAAATTGATGGTTTGCTAGTTTGCTTTGCTAAGTAGCAATCATCAAATCACTGCATGACATCAATAGACAGACTGTGGACAAGAATCAGCTGCTTTTTATCTTGTGTCATGTACTCTTTGAAACCAAAGTACAGCAAAATGAAAAGACTGGATCAAACAGACTCAATGTTTTGCTATAAAGCAAGATGTTAATGTTGACATTTACAAATCTCTTTTTATGCCAGCCTGTCAGCAAATTGTATTAGTTAAAAACCAGTTGAATAAAGGACAGATTTATAATGTTTATGCAGTTTATTAACAACTTAATTTGGCTATATAAACTAAACATTCATTTCATATCTGTGACAATTACAGTCTTACATATTAAGATTGTGTGCACAAAGCTAATTTTATTAGGCTAATGAAGGTTAGCTCAAGTTCAGGAACATGTCAACCCCACCTTGGATTATCTGACAAGCCTTCTATTAGCCCATTCAGTTCATATTTGAGAATCATTGGATCTCTGTTTATCCCTTGTGTTGGACACCAAAGTTTTTTTTTGTTAGTTTATCATGATGATATGTGATTTTTGTTAAAAGTGTGAAATCTTGCCCTAAAATCTGCAAAATAATTTTTTTTCAAGCTGTGCAATAGGTTGTTCAAATCGTTAGAGGAACAAACCAAACCTGTCATTCCATTGTTTCCAAACGATAACCTAGAACAAAGGTCTAAATAATTAACAGTGATTAGAAGAGACAATTATGAACCAAATATGCCAATATATTGGTTAGTGAGGTTCTCAGATTGGCTTTGCTGGGGTCAGACATATTCCTGCTGGAGCACTGAGAAGACAAGAAAATTCGACTATCTAGAGGAAGTAAAAGCACATTGTAGTAACAAGGTCTCTGTCTCAGGCTAGGTTCCCAACCTCCCACCATCCAGGCTGTTGCTTTTTGTGGGATTTCTTGTGCAGGACACACACTCCCATCACCTGAGTATATTGTCTCTCTGTCCCCCATTTGGCAACAGACTGCACTTGCAATGTGCGTCACCCTGCTGTCCAAATAAGACTCTAGACCCATCTCTCCACCAAATGTTCCCCTGTGCATCCTTCACATTCTTGCTTTCACTTTCTTGCTTTCACAGTATGAAGTCTCAGTGACCAGGTAGGCTGCAGGTGGTTTAGTTTGAGGGGCAGTGTGCCGTTGACTCTCAGTCTGGACTTGAACCTCAAAACTTAGTCTCTAGTGTGGTGCAGTTGGCTCACCCTGACCTTTGTCTAAGAGTAAGATTTACATGACCAACTATGTGTACTAACGCTATGCTAAATACATGGAGCTAAGCTGATTGCATATAGCTGTATGCAATATACAGTAAGCTTTTACCATCAATTATAGTGGAATAGACATTATTGAGGATGTTACTGCATGGGCTCTACAGCCAGCTCTTTTAGCAGTTTGTCTCAGGCCCTGTTTATACATGAACGATCTCTGGAAACATTTGAGATTTTTCAATGTTGATTGGGAAAATAATTACATGTTTACACGGTAATGCTGTGATCGCAATTGCTGTTTAGACAAGACTGAAAACGCTGAATTCGTTGTAGCTTTTATGCAAGGTCACTAGCTGGCGCTGTGTATTTTTGTATTTCAACGACACACGGATGCACACAGACACTTCAGTCTCAAGCATAAAAACAGTTATATCTAAACTAACAAGCACACGTATGTTTGTCTGGAACAACAGTATTTGCAGAATGTGAGAAATGCATCTCTGCTGACCCAAGAGAACCTGTAGAACATATATGTTCTGTGTCAGAAGATTTGATGAATTGAAAAGGGTGAGCAGCACAAACAGCACTCTGCTATCCGTTTGTTCCTGCTGTTGATTTCCTCGCACAAGTACAAAAAAACTAGACTACAGCTGTTCGTAGCGCACATGTGCAATTTCACACCCATTCTGGGCATTTCCAAAAACTTCTACTCTGAGACCTGGTTTCAAAAAGTTTCAGTTTCAGAAAAAAACGGTTGCTGTTGTCATTCACACGCAGAGCAACAGAAATGTTACGGTTTCACTTAAAACATCAGGTAAACAGGGCTTCACACTTTCTACCCAATCCTCATTCCCCCTCATTCATTCATCCTTACTCATCCTTACACTTATTCATCCCATTTTCTAAATACAACCCAATTCCGTTAATTTCAGTCGTTTACACAATTCTATGTTGCAACAAAAGTTCTGCAGATTTTCATCCAAATAAATCTAATGAAGACTCAGTTTTATGCTGTCAATTTCAATCAAACAAATCTCAAAACAGTCCAACTGAGTACATCATCCTTCTTCACTATTGCCATCCTTCAGTCTTTACCTCATTCCTATAAATATTTATCCATTTCATCTATCTCTTTTTTTCACATGGTACAGTTTGGGTGTGGGCTTTCTCATTTTTCTTAGCCACCAATTATTAGACTCCCTAGATGAGACTTAACATTCAGAGCCATGCTAACCCTTATCCTCTCTGACTAATACTGATTAAATCAATGAAGTATAAAATACAATTTTAAAAGCCTGTCATATGTCCTAACAAGACTTTAAAAAATAAAGAATATCCTCTTAAAGAAACATTAGGACCAGGTATTTTGCTTACACCTTCTAGTCATCTAAAAAAATATATATTTATGTTGTGTTTTTATTCACTCATATTTCGCAGATAGAGTATGTGTGTGTCTGGTTACCCAGACTTGACACATGTGTTGCAGGCAGCTCTGCTGAATGGAGGAATAAATAACAAGGCAAGTAGTGCCGCTGCGGGACGGTGTGAAAAATGGTCCAATTTGCTGTTGAGCTGAAATCAATGGGACACGCTGAGGAGCTGGGTTTTGCCGCTCCAACGTTTCTGCCACAGCTGCTGGCTCTCGTGCGCTCTCTCAGCACCCTCACCTTTCCTGTATCTCTCTGATCATTCTAAAAGAACCACGGGGAATGGGACACTTTGCTTGAAGGCTGTAATTTGGCCCTGTTCTCTCTGATTTCTTAGATTCCTGCCTAATTTCAGTTTTTTGTTTTGATGAAATTTGTTTGGTTGTCTTATAGCAGACATAGTCTTCAGTTAGATGTGGCTTGAAAATGCCCAAAATATCAGCAACAAATACATTTTCTTCTTTTGAATCAACCAAATGTGACATAATATCTAGATATTTTTTTCAGAACTGATCATTAGACAAAAAGTCTTTAAGACCACTAGAAACATCCAACTTGTATCTTGAGAATATGTAGAATCTCAACATTAAAGTATACTGGAAACCTAAACAAACAGACCAGTAATAGCAATTTGACTCAAATCCCCACTGCAGCACAAACTGTCTTTCATTAGAACCTTATGCTAGGAGAATATCACCACAAAGGTATGCTGTGACATACTGGTGGAATCAAGCATCCAACTCTCTTGTTGGAGGAGAACTGCTCTAACCGCTGGGCCAGAGCCACCCTTCCTACCTCACTAAAACCCTAACTGAAGTGAAGGAAGGGAGAGTGATTTGCATGTGAGTTAAGCTTGCAAATAAAGAAGCAACTCACTATAGTTTAAAACATTGAAGCTCAGCATTTGAAGAAGTTTGAACTGACGAACACCATCGCACACCATAATATTTGCAATACTTTTTAATAATTAAAAATGGAGAGGAGTCACAAATTGGTATCTCCTCACTCACTGACTTAAATGGACACATAAGCAATACAAACTTTCCTTGATCATGGACTATCTCAGATTCTCAAAACCTTGGTACAGAGTTTGGAGAAAATGTATAACTGAGATTTGTTCTAACTAAGTAAACAAACTTTAAACAAAAACCTTACACTATATACCTGCATTAACAATCCTGTCTGGATAGTGCTGGAAACTGTTCTCAGTTTCAATTTATTACCAGGTCATAAGGCCTGTTACTGAAAGATCTTCTCTTGAGGCCACACCAGCAAACTTGGTTTGAAGAAAATTTCTGATTTTGCAAAATGAAACAATTAACATGGAGACAATAAAAGGAGCTTAGTATTGGGCTGATGTTAAAAACTTTACAAAACAAAGGACTGCTGTGTTGGTGTAGATAGTTGTTCTAAATCAGAGAAATGATCAGATCACAGTTCTACTTCCTATGTCAGTCATCTGTATACTTCAAACATGCACAGACTGATTTATGAGAATTTGCACAACCGATGCTCTAAACTATCTTCTGAATTGGTCAACACAATCCATTAGTATTTAATGCTTCAAACGAAAAAATTTTTTAATAAACTGTAAAAACAAAAGTAAGTAAAAGCAAAACAAGAAGGGGAGAACAAGGACATACTTTACATCATATTGAATTTTTAAACTTAGAACAGAATTAGAAAATTCTAATTGATCAAATTCTCTATTAAAAATATGTTTCCTTCACATCCCTAGAAAAATACAATTCTTGAGTGAGGAAATGTTATTTTATTTTGTGTCTTTTCGTCAGAACAGGCACGAACAGATGCTCAGAGCTGTGATATCAGAATAAGATTTTTCTGTTTTCTTGTTAGAAATGATATATCTCCAACTAGAAACACAACAAATACATTTTTTATCCATTTTCTCAGTAATCAAATGCCAGTTGCAGCTGGCATCTTTTTGGTCATTGAAGGAGTCTGAGAGCATGTATCTGAGCTGGTATATCTCTTGGACAACTTTGAAGGTGCATGATGAAAGCAGATTTGGCCTGAAGTTGTCAAAGTTCTGCTTTTGCAAAACAGTGGCCTCTACTGAGACCAGCTTGTTTCTGCTTATGGACATGAAGGCAACATACATAATGCATTCAATAAAATAAGTAAAACTTTGAAACAAGGTGGCTACCAGCTACAGTGGCTACCCAACAGTGGAGAAACGGTCTAAGTTTTTAATATGATAAACTTCCCAAGAGGGTTTGTGATTTGGGGGTTGAGAAGAAAAAGGCCAGTGATCTCTATGATGCTGCCCAACAGCTCAACAGCAGTCATATTTTCAAACTACCTTTGGTTAGACGTTTATTGCCCATTGCCAAACACAAAAAACTGATAATGTTTTTGCCTGTGTCATTTTTTTTTCTGTCATTAGCAAAATTTAGCAAAATATCTCATAAATCAGTGGATGGACCTTAATGAAACTCTCTTAAAGTCATAATGTATGTACATCTACAACTGATTAACTGATTTGGAGTCAACCCAAATTGAGATGTCTGCCACAGCTAATCAACCTTAGTCAATAAAAATGGCTATACCTCAGCCAATTCTACAGTTGTTAAGCTAAACTTTGGTGTGGTAGTAGCTATGCATAATTTCCTACTCATTTTCAGAACACTTCACATTGTTTGAGATTTTTGCTAAAACTTTGGCATCAAATGTTTGACATTTGATGCCAAAATTCAAAACTGTGTTAAAAACACTAATTAGAAAATTAGTCAACTTTGTTTGTCGGTTAGCAAAATATTTCATGAACTACTAGACAGATTTTAAACAAACTTATTAAAACAAATCATGACGTGTAGATTTAAAACTGATTAACTGTTGGAGTCATCCTCATTCAAAATGGCCAGCACAGCCAACTGATGTGAGCAAACACAAAAATGTCTGTACCTCAGCCAGTTTTACAAATAATGTGCTAAAATTTGGCTTGGTAGTAGCTGAGAGTCCTTCACAACACACAGTCTAAGTGCATTTTGTGACAGCTTTGCTTAAAATGTTGTGATTAACTATTGCAGGCAAATCTGACTATTAGGAAAATATCATGTGAATTCGTAAATCTTAATGAAACTCTCACAGTCACCAATGAATGCACATTTATAACTGATTAACTTTTGTATTGAATCTAATTCAAGATGGTTGCCATACCCAACTGAGCTTAACAAACACAAACATGGCTCTAACTCAGCCAATTTTACAGATATTGAGCTAAAATTTTGTGTGGTAGTAACCTATACTCCAAGTGCTACTTATTGTGCAAGCTTTTTTTTAAAACTTTGCCATTAACTTTTGGAGTCAACCCTGGTTGTCTGTTATTGAAATATCTCATGATCAGCTAGACACATTTTAATGAAATTCATTTATTGTACATCTACAACTGATTAACTTTTGGAATCACCTCAATTTGAGATGGCCACCTTAGCTAAGGAACCTTAGCAAACGCAAAATGTCTATAACTCAGCTAAATTTTCCAGATATTAAGCTACAATTTGACTTTGCTGTAACTGAGAGTCATTACCAACACATATTCTGTTCATTAATGCATCTCACAAGATCTTCCAACATCACATGAGATTGTGTATGATGTCATTTACAATATTTAACCAAAATGGCTGTAACTTCATCAGTTCTCATTATAAGATGATCTTAGTTTAAAAACTCTTCCAACTCTGGTGACATGTAATTCAAGGAATGCTAGGCCTTTAATTAGATTAGTTTTTAAAGACACAAGTTCCAGACTCAGAGCGACTGGGTACAGAATTGTGGTTCTAAAACACAGTTCAGTGTTGTGTTGTATTGAAAGGGAAGCTGTTTGGAGAAGCCAGGCTGGACCCAGACGCTCCAATTAACTGCAGTCAGTAACAAGATGAAGCCTTCCTCATCCCTCTCTAAGGGCTATCTGCATTACAGCAACTCCTCTTCATCACTGTTATTCCTGTCTCTGTCTGTGTGACACTTTCACCTCCTGGTGTCTGGATGTATATTTTGTTGAGTGACTGGTTTCAGGATTTTATTTCTGTGGCAGATTTTATAACATGTTGCCACATGAGCCACCGCCACAGGAGCCCTCAGCACCACTAATGAGGCCTCGTGATGTGCTGCTAACTCACCTTTTTTTAAAAGACAACGGTCTAAGGTGAGAAATGATTGTCTACTGAAGAAAAATATGGACTTGAGCTTCACCTCCCTCATTGGTGGCTCGTCATGACCTCCCCTGACCATTAGTGTTGTACTTTTCCTGGAAACTTTATCTATTGGGTTGCTTTGGAGATTTGATGAGAAATAGTCTAATGTATGAATTGAAATGTTTATTTAACTACAAACAATCAACTGATGAAATTTTTTAAATTTGTGTTTTTTGAGGGCTAATTGGTTCTAACAACTTGAGAAGTATTTTTATCACTCAAAACATCTTGCTATTGTCCTCCACTGAAAGGCAAAAGGCCAGCTCCTGTCTGTGTGTTAGAATAATATCTCATGAAACACTTGGCAGATTTTAATGAACCCCTTGGAAAGTAATCTTGGATGTACATCTACAACTGATTTACAGTACTTTTGGAGTCAACACAATTTAAGATGGCAGCTACAACAAATTTGACCATGGCAAATACAAAAATGGCTATAACTCAGCAAAATTTAGAAATATTAAGCCAAACCTTGATATGGTAGTAGCTGATGGTATGGTAGTAGTCATTTGCAACACATACTTTGAGCACTAACATATCTTGCTACGTCTCACTATATTGCACGAGATCACACATGATGTTAAGCTTGAGATTTTATCAAAACAAATATAGCTGTCATATCTCAACATAAAATTATCTTAGTTTAAACTCTGGCATGTAAAGCCATGGACAAAATCTATTTATTAAGGGAATGCTATAGGCCTTAAATAGTTTATTTTCTATTACCATTTTCATTCTGTATGATGAAGACTCATCAAAATGCTTGCCCTGTTGTAAAGTCAGTTATCTTTTTTGGCTCTAGCTGCTTTCCAAACCAACCTCACACCATGGCCCTTTAACAGTTGAATAAATAAGAGCTGGTGGCTCGTGTGTGTAAGGAGTTATGCTCTAAACTCCAGGCTCCGAAGGCTTCACCTGAAATCTGTAAAGCACACAGAGCACATTGGATTTCCTCTGGCGGGACTGAGAGATGATGAACGACGTGATGAAAGAAGAATAAACATCATCGGAGGGGAGGGGAAGGTGAAGCACACAGAGCATTTCTCCAGCGCAAATTCATGCTACAGCTGCCGCTGAGAGATTGCTCTGAGAGAGAATGATGGGAGGAAAGAATAATGATGGAAAATGAAAGTTACGGAGACAAAGTCATGCAACAGACAAAGAGTGGAGGAAAATAGAGCCATGGCCGAAGTTGTGTGGCAGGTAGAGGAGTGCTGATGACAAGCGGTCTCATTACTCTCATTTAAATGTCAGCGGCTGAACCTCAGCTCATTTGTTTTTGGGCCCGTTAAAATGTCGTCCCTTGGGCTCCAATCCTGTCACCTTTGCTGCTTTAATTGAATCAAATGATAAACAGCAGAGGAGAGTTAATTTGGATGTTTGAGTGTGTGTTGGGGCTGTTGGCAAGAACAGATAAAAATGATAAAGTGAACCTGTCGTTAGGCATGTTAGAACCTCTTGTGTTTTTAACGTGTTACTGCAAGCATGTGTTTCAACGCAACGTACTGCAAAATAACTGACACATCCTTAAGGATATCTCAGTCTCACTTCATTCTGCACACAAACAAAACTACTGGCAGGTTTAGTATTAAAGCTTCAAGATGATTTTCCATGTCTGCTTGCACATACTGTTGGTGTATTGTTAAAGTTCACATGCTTGTATTAATACAATTGTCAGGTCAGTTGCACCACAGCTTCCACTCCAATACAAGGCAACAGTGTGTTGGTTGTAAGTAATTTTTTTCTGAAAATTCAACTCAAAATATTTGTGTCTTTGTGGTCACTGAATGATTGTCCAAATTGTCCAAATATTGATAATGTTGATAGTTGTGAACTTGTACAAATGAAAAGAATTATGGTACACAGATGACTGGACTTTGGACTGTGAATTGGGCCTTATATTTTGGTGACAGCATATGTCTATGACTGTTTCTTTGAGAGTTAATGTGCCCGATGACAGTGATTCAGGTTTGTTTATTCACTCATACAACAATATTTTGCTGACTGCCTTAGACTGATATTTTAGGCCATCTTCATACTGAATACCACCCCCCGCCCTTCACTGTTGTAGCAAATTTGAAAAACTTATGTCAATGTGAAAATAATCAGGACACTACTGTGCCATTGATATTGGCTAGATAGGTGTTTCCTTCATCCCACTGTGCCTAGCAATGGCACAGTCAGGTGACCTTCCTTCCACAGGGTAGTTTTTGACAGTGGTAGGGAGGCTGTCGTCTATTTGGAGGGTCAAACGTTTGATCCTCAGTCCTTGCAGCTTTGCCAAAGTGTTTTTGTGGTTTGTCTCTTTCCAAGGGCAATTTCTACCATCTTCCTGCTTGTTAACAGCACTGGAGGTGGTTGTTATTAACTTGGGCCCTGACCAATCTGGTAAGGCTGACGTACAAGCCGGTAAGGAAGTTTTACGATCCGGTAGGGCATTCATACAATCCGCATGTATTTTTTTTGGCACAACTTTTATAGCACACTAGCAAGACACTACCTCCTTGTGAGGGTGTGAAGGGGTTGTGGCCTAGGCATGAAGCCAGTCCTTCTTCAAATTCTCAACTGCACACGAGTTCCACATCAGGGATACACTGCCACCACGTTCCTCCATGCTTCACTTAGGACCATGTTACACTGCTGTCACAGCAATGGTAGTTTGCATGCACAAAAACCCTCTACGACCTATCACACATAATATGGAGCTCATTGAGTTTTTAATTTGCACCTGAAGACTTCAAGAAAAACATGCAAAGACCATCAGTGTTCTGGCTGTTTTTTTACATTGTAATGGTGTTGTCATTGAGTGTGAAGGAGGCTGAAAAAGACATTTCAGTGGTTAAAATAAAAATGTTATTGTTTCCATTTTCCATAGACATTCTCACTATAAAGTGGATGCCACTCAGTATAAAACTATAAAAAGATCACGTTCCACAGCTGTTACTCTGATGCAAAGACAAATAAAAAATATCAAACACTGCCTACCACTCACCAAGAGTTGCATCACATCTGCCTTCTGGCAGAGAGGATGGAAGTCATTTTGACACTTGCTTCTTATCAGTGGAGCCTCTTGTCAGTAGGATGATGTATTTCATACATTTAACTCTGCTTTGCCTCTATAAATTATCTGATAAATGTTGAAGTTAAAGTACTAATTCTTTTTTTCCACCAATTATTTTTTGAGGAGTCAAATTGTAGGGTCACGAATGGCTGATTATCCCAGTTTGTATGTTCAGATCTGATTTGGTATGTTTAAAAAGGGGCATATTTTCTGACCCTTCTGTTTTTAAAACCTTCAAGGTTAAATTTAAGTGTTTTCAACTAGTTTAGCCTTTAGTTTCTCAACAGAAGTTTTCTCAGTCCTGTTTCTAATGTAAAGGGTTGTATAATACAGAACATGGCCTTGTCATTCAGTATGAGCTTCTTCTATCAATGAGCAAAATCACAATGGAAGAAAAAAAAATCTGATTCCCTTCGCCTGTCATGATGTGCCGCTCTGCTAACCCAGGTGGCGTGAATAAAACACCAGGCAATTACTGTGAGATGTGATCCACTTCAGACCCAGTTTGTTCATCCTCTTATGGTTCAGTATCGCTTTGTCAGTCTCAAGACCCATTGCCATGTTTTATTGATGTTATGAATAAATAAGCAAATTAATAATGAAACAGGGGTGCACTTCTTTTTTTTTTTAATACATCCATGCAGTGAAGCTTTGTGGTTTTTGTGTGAATGTGTGTGTGTGTTTGCATGGAGATGCTGCCGGGGTAATGAGCTCAGAGATACGCTGTGTGAACAAGGATGGAACGGTGACAGCATATTGAATGGAGATGAATGTGTGCTCTGAGGATGACTGGCAGTGCTAACAATGGGGCAAAGCAAGGCGGCCCTCTGATCCTCTGCACCTCACGGCTCAAACACGAGTTGCTCCCTGACAGCCACACAAATACCGTACTCAGAGTGTTCAGTTCTCACATATTTCATCTCCTCCTAATTACCTCACACTGTTGATTTAGGCTGAAAAAAAAACAGGTAATTGAAACAGGTTGAAATAATTCCTCAATTGTGGCAAAGCTGGAAGAAATTGTGATGTAGTCAAGATTAGATTTGGTAAAATATTTTACAGTTTTGTTTTAAATAAAGGCATTTTCTGTACTTCTTTCCAATAATGTTGGTTTTATTTAGTTTATTTTTGTTAGCTATCTTTGTTACCTTCTCAAGTCATTCTTTTTTAGGCCTTTTTCACCCTGGATGAAGACCCCGTTATAACAGTAAAAGCTATCCAGAATGTGGATGGTTTTTGCATGGTCTTGGCAAGGTCTTCAGGCCTTCAGGACATATGCAGTGGGCTCCTCATGAAGTATTATAGGTTCACAATGATTTTGAGGATACACAAAACTTCTGTAGTGAGATTGTGGTTGGACCATACTGAGAATCTGGGTGTAGTATGGTGACAAGATAATCATGACGTGGGGCCCCAAGCACTGGTGTGGCTTAGTCATTGAGAATTTGAAGCAGGAGCTGATGTTCATGCTTAGGCTATGACCCCTGATTATAACCATGCCATGGAAACAACTTTGTTCTGTCATGATACCTGTGGCAAGAGTAATGCCAGCATGATGTGATCTTGAGTGTGGTGATGGCACAGAAGTTCATCTTGAGGACATGGAAAATGGCAGGTAAAAATATACTTGGCAAGAAATAAAAGCTTAAGGTGGTATCCGACTGGGCTACAACTGATGGGAGACTAGTTGGTGACTCAAAGTTGTGAGAAAATATGTGATTTTTTTAAAATTGTAGTCTCTCTGAATTCTGAGTGTTTGTGACCAAGCAAGTACCGAGCCATGTGGCCAAATTTGAGCAGCCAGATTTTGAAAATCATAACTTGTTTTCATGTGCACGACTATCAAAACTGTATTTATGGCCTTGCAGATTATTTTGTTGCCCACCTCCGCCCAAATTGTACCTACCTCAGCTCATTTTGTACCCACCTTGGCAGTCGCCCCCACATTTTTGCCGTTGATTATGTACCATTTTTATAATGGTGTGTTTTCATGAAAGTAAAAAAAAATAAATAAAAAAAAAAGACTAAAAATAACAGACCTCACAAAAACCAGAAAATTCTATGTAAATAACCACATATTGTAAACAGATGGCGATGCAAAGGTTTATGAAATAACATTCACATAAACGTAATTTTAGAGATTAGGGCTATTTCAACATGGGAATAATTCTTTTCAGTTTTTGCTCTGCTCATACTAGCCGTTAGCTCATCAGTCTGATCAGAATTAAACTCTAAATTGAGGTCATTCAAAAGAGCTATCTAAACCAAGTAAAATATTTATTGTTCATATTGTTTCTACAGAACTCCACTTCAAAATGTTTGAACTATGCTTTTAATATGTTATTACAAAATGTCTTTAAATAAATGTAGTATTATGTCATTCTAACCATTTACTTCCTAATATTTGAGACTAACCCACAGCATAAACAACAAAGTGAAAAGTCAGTCAACGATAATTAGTTGGATGGACTCAACTTGGGGACTGTGTAGTGACTACACATAATGAAATGAAACTGAGTTGAAAAGTGTACTTTTTCACATCCACCTGACTGTAAAGAACAACCTTATCAAAATAAATCAGTTGACGTCATCGATCAGTTAGTTTCACCTTTACCATATGTAATGCAAGAGAAATCAAATCAATAAAGTTGTATCCGTCAAACAAATAGAACAAGACATGTATTTACAAGCAAACATCCATCTTCTTCCGCCTATCCGGGGTCGGATCATAGGGGCAGCAGCCTAAGCAGGGAGACCCAGACTTCCCTCTCCCCAGCCACTTGGGCCAGCTCCTCCGGGGGAATACCAAGGCGTTCCCAGGCCAGCCGAGAAATATAGTCCCTCCAGCGTGTTCTGGGTCTTCCTCTGAGGGTACAGAGCTGGTCCAGTGCTCCACGACCAGGACAAAAACTACACTGCTCTTCCTGAATCCGAGGTTCGACTATCCAACGAACCCTCTTCTCCAGAACCCCCAAATAGACCTTACCAGGGAGGCTTAAGAGTGATCCCTCTGTAGTTGGAACACACCCTCCGGTCCCCCTTTTTGAATAAGGGGACCACCACCCCGGTCTGCCAATCCAGGGTAACTGCTCCCGATGTCCACGTAAGGAACTCTGGGCAAATCTCATCCACCCCCGGAGCCCTGCCACAGAGGAGCTTTTTAACCACCTCGGTGACCTCAGCACCGGAGATTGGAGAGCCCAACCCAAAGTCCCCAGGCTCCGCCCCCTCAATGGAAGACGTGCTGGTGGGATTGAGGAGGTCTTTGAAGTATTCCACCCACCGACCAAGGACGTCCTAAGTCGAGGTCAGAAGCACACCACCCCCACTATAAACAGTGTTGGTGCTGAACTGCTTTCCCATCCTGAGAAGAATTGCTTCGAAGCCGTGCAGAAGTCTTTCTCCATGGCCTTTCCGAACTCTTCCCAAGCCCAAATTTTTGCCTCAGCCACTACCGCATGCCAGTTGGACTGCTGGTACCCGTCAGCTGCTTCTGGGGTCCCACAGACCAAAAAGGCCCGATAGGACTCCTTCTTCAGACTGACAGCATCCCTCACCGCCAGTGTCCACCAGCAGGTTCGAGGGTTGCCGTGACAGGCACCAACTACCTTGCAGCTCTGATAAGCCGCCTCGACAATGAAGGTGCGGAACATGGCCCACTCGGACTCACCTCCCCCGGAACATGTTCGAAGTTCTCCCGGAGGTGGGAGTTAAAGCTCCGTCTCACAGGAGACTCCGCCAGATGTTCCCAGTAGACCTGGTAGAACATGGTGTTCATTATGGACAATCCATGACGAGCACAGAAGTCCAACAACAGAACACCACTCGGGTTCAGATCAGGGGGGCCGTTCCTC
>JAOXNZ010000199.1:19921081-19932756 GCA_028566095.1 Kryptolebias brasiliensis
AGACAAGAGAACTCAAACCAATAGAAACCAGAAACACTAAATACAAAAACACACATAAAACCCAAATCCCCACACAGTAAAGCTCATGTGTTGTACTTCAACGTGAACACATAAACATACCAGCATCAACTGTAGCTTCTCCACCTTGTTGGTCATTGGGGTTTGGTACAGCGTTGGCTGGAGGGTCATAGGCAACCACAAGATTGATTGTAGCCTAGAAAGAAACCATAAGCTATTTACTTTATTATACTTCTTTAAAAAGCAGATAGCTTTCCCTTATTTTGTATGTTTAAGCTCATTAGACTTACGCCAATATTCTGCCCGCTTTCACTAACCAACGGGACATTTCTAGATGGTAACGATCTTGCTTGCCCTGAAGCAAGGTCTCTCAATGGGATTTTGGCTGACCCAAGAAATCTAAACACAAACAATCAATTAGACACAGAAATATTTGAATATATTTATAAAATGTGCGTATAACATCGAGCGAGGGACAATTTTGAGCTGATTTTCTGATTCGATTAGGCAAGAAGCGTGCTCCGGCCTCAGAGATGGTCAACATGTCGGTAGGCAGATTAAAGACTGCATGTGTGCTCAGAGGAAGTGCCATTCACCAAGGGAGCCCACAGAACGTAACCACCCAGAGCTAACAAGCCCTGCCTGCTCAGACAAACAGAACGCGCCTGTTAGAGCAGCACATTTATCATTTTCCACTTACTGCCTCGACAACTGGTGATTTCTTACACCGGGACGTGAAATGAACGGACGCTAGCGTTTTCCGCCTAAACACCAGACGTGTGAAACAGGTCAAGAGGGAGGCGTTTAAACCTGACCGTGATGACTTGAGTGGTCAAATAATTTTACAGTAAATGGGCAAAGCTCCTGTACGCGCTCTCTAAACTGAAACGATTTTTTTTTGTGTGACTCAGTCAACATTAAGTAGTATTTTCTGAGAAAAAAAAACTAATCATTAACATTTTAATGTGTAAAAACCTTTTCTTACGGTATTCATGAAAAACTTCTTCACTTATTAAGAGACAAAAGTATCACAAATCTCACAATGCACAGCGCTGTACTTGACTGTTTTAGATATCCCTACATGACATGATTAAGTTTTACTTTACCAGCCTTTACTTTAGCATGCCATTCAACAGTTTACTGCTTGTGGTGGATGGATGTGACTGTTCTGGGGTGCAGCCAAAATCTGCACTGCTTAATGTAAAGTTTACGTGTTGTTACTAATTAAACTCTAATGAAGTTTATGTTTAACAAAGGAAGAAGGGGACTACAACAGGCAAACAGAACAAACAATCATAGACAAATAAGTTGCTAGTTAATCTTTAGAAAGCCAAATATTTGAAACACCCATATGAAAAGGACAAGGTCCACTACATTCCATCCAAAGAAAACTAATCTAATGTTACAAATAAATAATACTGTATCATGTCTGGGCAGGCTGAGTAATTTTACTTTTGGCAGGTCTACGGATGGGAGGATTGTTTTGCAGAATTGAGTCACAGAGAAGAATTATGATCCACCATCTGTGGAATCTATGAGTTTAAAACAACTGGTGATCACAGCAAGATGAGATACAACAAGAAAAAATATTTGTCTAATATTACTTGGGTAAGACTTGCATGCAACTAGCAAACAAAAAAAAAAAAAAAGAGGAAGCAGATAATTATCACCCCCTGTGTCTGTCTGTCTTTTACCAAAACCACTGAACCACTGAACGGATTTTAATGAAACCCTTAAAATCACTTTTTGGCGATGACCCAATTCAGGATGGCTGTCACAGCCGGCTGACTTTTAGAAGAACAAAAATAGCTACGACTCAGTCAATTTTACAGATATTGAGTTAAAATTTGATGTGGTTGTAGCTGAGAGTCATCCCCAACACATGCTCTGAGCTCTTACTGATTGCATGACGTCTCACATAACATTATTTTCAGGTTTTGACTAAAACAGCCGAAACCTCGTTTCTCAGCGTAAGATGATCTCAGTCTAAACCTTTGGCATGAAAGGCGGTGGGTGATATGCACTCCTTCAAAGAATGCAAGGCCTTTATTTGCATATACAATGTGTTTTGTGATCTGGAAATGTGGGGTCATTGGTTTGGTAGACATCTACATAGAGAATCAAGGTGAACATGGGAGATTTCCCCTGAGTTACAGTGACTCAATAAATCCAATAAAGCTTCAAAGTGGAAGAATAATCCCTGGAAGGAAACATGCTTGCACAGCTATGTCACAAACTTCTGCCTACAAACCATTTAGGGGTAAAACTGGGTCAACCATCTGTTCTGTTTTGTTTTGTTTGTGTCTTGGATTCTGAGACATTTTTTTTTTACACTTTGTGTCTCTTTGGTTTTCAGCTGTGCTGTATTTTGGTAAGAACTAATGGACAACAGGGTTAATATCACACTGGGGAAACATGTTATAGTACGGTTGGTTATAGGACTGCAAAAAGCTTGAACTAAAAGCTTAATGTTTAAACGTGTAATGGCTAAAACAGGCTTTGAGGCCATTGTTAAGCTCTGGTGAATGACGGAGGCAGAAAAACAATGACCCGAACAAAGTCATTTGGGTTTTTTTTTTATGTTGGATGTTAATGATGTTTTCCTTCCTTTTTTTTTAAAGATATTTATGCTTTCAATTACCACTGAACCAACACACAGTGCTGCTAGTTGTGGTCCCAATATGTTCAATTCTGGCTCTTTCCCTAACTCCTAATCAAAAAGAAATGGATGAATATTAAACTGAGACTTCCCCCCAAAAAGGACTGAACTGTCTTTGACTGGCTTTCTGTACAAAACCTAACAGTCTCCTGTCTGTAAGAATCAGAAAACCGAATGATTTCAGCTTTGATCAGAGACGGTGCAGCTCCAAATTGACAGATTTGACGAAGTTTATCAGAAGGGAACTTGAGCAATACATTAATAATTCAATATGACAGCACTAAGTGGTTAAGATGTTATTTATGAGGCAGATTCTAGTTGGTTTCTGTAAGTGATGAATCTTCCTCACACACCAGCGTTAGTCGTGGAGTTCCACAGGGTTCTGTATTTGGTCCAATACATTATATACTGTGTGCTTCTACTACGGGAAAACTTTCAAGCAGCACCAGATAAATTTCCTTTTATATGCGGATGATACAGAGCTATATTTATTTACAAAGCATTAAAAATCAGACTAAAAGCATGTCTAATGGATATTAAAGTCTGAATACTGTTTGACTTCTTGCTTCTAAATTTAGACTAATTTTTGAACCTGAGCACTGGGAACAAACTGAATGACATTACTCTGGCGTCCAGTACTATCTCAGGGATGCTTAGAAATTTTTTTTGTCCAAGATGTGTTCTTTATTACGCACAATAAGCAAGTATCTAGGACCTCCTTTCATCTGAGCAACACTGTTGCTGCCTGGGGTTGGTGCCTTTTTACTGCAGTCAACAAGTGAGAGTTGAGGGACACCATTGATATGTCAGCAGTCCATTGTAGGTCCAAAACACTGACAAATAACCATGCACTTCAGCTGATTCAAAATTAGTACAGCTTCATTGGCTCCCTGTAAAACCCAAAATAGAGTTTGAAATTTACCGTCTAAGTAAAGTAATTCCTAATGACCAAGCTCAATCAAATGTTAAAACCTCAAAGCTCTATTTTTTCCCCAGCGCAGAGTTTTGACCTGAGACTGCAGGTTTACATGCGGTTCCTTGAGCTTCTAAAAGTAGAATGTGAGTCTGTTCATTCAAATATCAAGCTCCCAATTTTCATCCCTGAGGCAGACACGGTCTCCTTTTAAGACTAGGCTTAAGACTTTCCTTTTTGATAATTCCTATATTTAGGGTTGGTTTGGGTTTCCTGAGCTATCCTATAGTTAAGCTGCTATAGACTTAGACTGCTGGTGTGAGGATTTGAGTTATTCTGTGTGCTTCTTTTTGTATTTAGTGTTTCTGTTTCTGGTTTCTTTTTGGATTGGTTTGAGTTCTCTTGTTGTCTTCGTGTTCTGTCTTGTTGTCTTATGCTTCTGTCATCATTTCACTTCTCCTCAGTCGTTCTCTTATCTCTTGTCCCCCTGCCACGCCCATCTTCACCTGCCTCAAGTTTTTCTGTAATCATTCCACCTGTGCCCACTTCCACTAATTACCTTCAGTCTTTAAAACCTGGTCATGTCCTCTGCTACTCACTGGTCCATTGTCACTCCTATGTGCTGTCTGGTTTCCCTTGTGTCTTTTGTAAGTTTTTATTATTTAGTTCTGTTTAGGTTTTTGCTGCCACGTCAGCCTTTGTTTTGTTTTGTCGTTTTATTTAAATAAATTAGTGTCTTTAAAACTCAAACATGAGTCTGCGCTCTGGGTTTGCCTCCTTCTCCGCCCAACCTGACAGTGGAGGTGGGTGCAGAGGCATCCGTTTCTCTGATTTAATTATCAGAGCACACTGTATTTACAATACAACATCGACCGGCAAGGGGGGAGATAAAATGCAACAACTTTGTACACACAAAAAATAATACAATAAGTATTAAGCAACATACATCTTTTTTTACAGAAAATGTAACGCTTATTGTAACATTCATGTGGTTGTTGAAATGATTGTCCGCCCCACTAAAATTTATGTTCAGGAGCTGCTATACTTCTTAAATAATTCAAATCAATATTGGGGACACAAAATCTTGATTGGGACATCCTGACCTTATTCAAGTAGTTTTTATTTAAAACTAGAGTGACTACGTGAGTAAATGCACTATAGAGAATAAGGCCCTGGCTACAGTACTGCAAATATGTTTTCTATATATCGTATTTTCCGCACTATAGGGCGCAATGGATTATAAGACACACTGTCAATGAATGGTCAATTTTCAAACTTTTGATATATATAAAGTGCACCGGACTATTAGGCGCATTAAGCGAAACAAAACAAAACAGTCAGATAAGTTAGTCAAACTTTATTAAACGGGTTCACAATAACTCTAAACATTGTTCAGTTGTCACACGTAAAAAAAAGACACAATCTGATACCGCTAAATCAAACGTTAGCATTTTCACAATAACTCTCAAAATTGTTCAGTTATAACTTGTAAAATACAACACAATACACTCACTTTTTCAGCTCATTCCTCGTCCACAAATCCCTCAAATTCTTCATCTTCAGTATCCAAGTTTAACAGTTGGGCGATTACAGCATCCAGCATGCCCGGATACCTCTCGTCATTATTCGAGTCAGTGTCGTTGCTGTTACCTGGCAGTTCAGTGATGATTTCGGCCTTCGTGTAAGCTTGGACCACAGTTGAGACAGATACCATAGCCCAGGCATCCACGATCCATTGGCAGACAGTGGCATAAGTCGCCTGGCGCTGTCTCCTTGTCTTAGTGTATGTGTGTTTGCTCCCATGCAGCTTGCAGTTTAGCTTTGAATGCCCTGTTGACACCAATATCTAGCGGCTGGAGTTCTTTAGTTAATCCACCCAGAATGATGCAATATTATGGTCAAGCACAGTATATATTACTCTGCGGCGCTCCTGACTACGGTAGCCATAATGCCACAAGCGGTGCGGCTTTGTAGTTTACCAAAGTCGTACTAAAACATTACGACTTCTTACATATATAAGGCGCTCCGGATTATAAGGCGCACTGTTGTTTTTTGAGAAAATTGAAAGCTTTTAAGTGCGCCTTATAGTCAGGAAAATACGGTATGTAAAAAAACAGAACTGGAACCATACAAGAACAAGAAATTAAAGTAAAAAAATACAGAAGACTTTCAAAGATTCCAGTATTCTCTGTAACTTTTTCAACACACAACTGAAGCTTTATGACAGTAAGAGAACTAAATTAGCTTGATGTATAAAACTGTTAAACCCCCCACTCAAAAAAAATCTGTCGCCATTATGGTTTTTAGTGCACCAAGCTAATGCAGGCTTGTATAAATAGGCTGCTACACCATTGATTGTCAAAATCTTTGTCAAATACACACATATATCAAAAAAAGACTTAAAAGGAAAACAAAACAAGCAAAATGTTTGCATGTATATGAGAGTTTCTAATGCAGCATAAAAAGATAATTTTGCAAAATAGCCTTGTTAATGTGGACCTGACCTAAATCAGTTTGTACTCAAGATGTGCATAATTGAATCTTCACAACCTATGGAGTTAATTTAGTGGTGCCCAATCCTGGTCCTGGAGAGCCACTACCCTGCATGTTTTAGATATTTACCTGGTCTTCAGCAGGTATTCAAGTTCTGCAGAAGCCTGTTAATCACTCATTCATTTGAATCAGGTGTGTCAAAGCAGAGAAACATCTAAAACATGCAGGATAGTGGCCCTCCAGTACCAGATTTGGACATCCCTTGGTTAATGTAAAGCAAATATACAGGAAAAGCTCCTGATTTACTGGTCTGTTAACATTGAAGTAGAGCCATTGGTCCTCTATATTGAAAAAAGGATTAGCTGAAAAAGTTCAAGCTCCTGATTAAAATGCCTCCTGAATGCCTCCCTCTGGGATTTTTCCAGACACATCCCACTGAGAGGTGACCCCAAGGCAGACCCAGACCTTGCTGGAGGGATTATGTGTCCTCCCTAGCCTGCAAATGACTCTGGATCTCCCACGAGGAGCTGGCCAATGTCCCTGGGTAGAGGGATGTCTGCACTTTCCTTATAGTCCCATTGCCTCTACAACCCAACTATAGATAAGTGGCAGAAAATGGATATACATGTGCATGGATGAGTTCACACTATGCAATTTTTAGCAGTCGTAGACAAGTTTTTTTGTTTGCGAAATTGTTAGAAAATCTTTGGTCATTAGCTCTAGCTGACCAACTGTGGTCTTTCAGTGTGACAGCCTCACTGGAAACTGATTCATCTCTCTCAACCAAAAATGGCCTACAACAAATCAAGCAATGTCTGATTTTCTGGAAAATTGTGCAGTGTGACTGCTGCTGTGACCAATGTCTTTTTCCCTGCCATGAGCGCGTCCACAGCTGCCTCTATTTCCTTATCCTCCTCTTTTTAGAGTATAAATCTAATAACAAAAGGATTAATGTCAGTCGGTGTTTTCCATTCCTTGTGGAACTGATATTTTTGCTGTATGTTTGTGATATACACAATTCTGCTGCCAATATAAGTGTTTCTAAATTAGAGTCAGTAAAATGCATTGTTCATTTTAATGTGAAAACCTGAAAGTCTGTAGAAGCATTAACATTATACTTGCAACCGTACACAAAAGGGAAAAAAAGAGAAGAGGCAATAGGTATGCAGGGTGATGTAAAGAGAGAAAGCAGGGTTCAATGCAGAGAGTGATAATCACGGAAGTTAAAGAGCGATAGAAAAGGGATTTGGCCTTTATTCGTACAAACATGAATCATAAATTAGGCACACAGCAGTATCTGTCTTCTTAATTAATTTCTTTGTTGAATCATAACACTGTGAATTTGTGCCTGTCCCAGCTCGATAGAACACGCCTCTGATTCTTAATGTGCATTTTACTGCTTCTGTGTGTGCTTCCTCTGGTGGAAAAGGTCACCGCTTCCCAATTAAACCTAATATCCAGACGTACACCCGTCTGCCTGAAGGCATGTTCGAGCTTAAAAACCAAAAGACAACCTCTTGCTTTGAGCAGCTGGGAACTGTATCAATGATTCTTTTTTTAATGGAAATTTGTGTCACTTCCTAATATTCAAGCTGTGAAAACAAAGCAAAATGAGACTTCTACTATAAAAATGAGTAGCAAGGGCTTAGATCATTTGCTTTTGTTAAACATTAGTACAATACCTAAAAACGTACTAATTTCTATATTAAATAGTGTATTTAAACCTTTGTTTAGTGCTGCACCTATCAAAATTCAACATGTCAGTTTTATAAAGGCTGAGAAAAAACTGTTAGATTTCTAAATTTCTAACTGATTGCTAACACATTAGGAGCACAAGCTTTGGGGCTTATTTATTGTCCTGCTGCTGCTCAGTGGTCAATTACATCCCTATTTAATTGGTTTTCTTCAAAAACTTGCAATTTGCCGTGCCCTTGTGAACAACTGCAAATAGCACTATTGATGAATATCTCAAATGTAGCGGCCAAGAAGAGCTGAATCTCTGGTTTGAATGGTGATAGATTACCTGGTCTTGACACTCTTTTGTAAGACCACAGCTATAATTAGCTAATTTGTCTCCATTGTGAATCTGTGAGTTTATTGTCAATGCCAGTGGCCAGCCAAGTTTGATCAATGCGATGAGAGGGGCTGTGCCAAAGACCTGTCAGTACTATTAGAAAACCTGCCAGAAACTGATAGTAATGCATCACTTCTATAATGTCCATCCCAAAAAAATACTATTTTTTTTTAATAATTTTCACACTTTGGTCATTTATGAAAAGTGTAAGGGACAGAAAAGTCATAAAACCCAATGATTTAAATCTCATTACGGCTCAACATAATGCATGGCTAATAATTAGGAGGGTTGCTACTTTGATTGACACGGGTCAACTGTTTCATCAACCCAATGAATGTCCCTTAAGTGCTAATTCATACCCATCTTTTGCATGTCACTTCTGGCTTCAAAAATCTATGGTAGCTGTTTATTAGTGTTGCTGTAGTGTGTATGTTGTCAAATAGGCAAAGCTAATTTGACAGCGTAGATTAGGCAGAACTTATTTAAATCAAATTTATTTATACAGCACATTTATAAACAAATGCTATTATCCAAAGTGCTGTACACAAACAAGAAATAGTAAAAAGATAATACCAAACACAAGAGACAAAAATATAAACAATAAAAAGTTAGATAGGACATAAAAGAAAAAAAAAACTATAAAATTAAGCAAAAAATATCAACTCTTATGCTGTATTAAAGGCCAGTGAGTACAAATGTGTTTTAAGATGAGACTCAAAAACTCCAAGAGTTGAAGCCTGTCGGATATGAAGGGGCAGCTGGTTCCACAGATTAGGAGCTACAACTGAAAAGACCTGATCACCTCTGTGAACCAGCCTAGACTTCAGGACAGCTAAAGACCTGATTCCCGTACCACAAGATCAAATCTTTTTCTGGAGCAATTGTTCCAAATGATTAGATTGCTTGAATGTTCCATTTCTGCCATCACTAAGATTTGATCATAGCTTATAGTTGGTGAAACTAAATGTCTGTACTAGCAGGTTTATGAGAAGTGGCCATACACTATAAAAAAGTGACCTTCGCTGAGGATGGATATTTAGAAATGCTGCTAAAGGGTGAGTACTTCCCCACCTTAACCAGAGGTATATACTGTGCCAACTTTACTGTCTCATTAGCAATGAATAAAAGTTCAACTAAAAGTTGCTTAGCTAAAAATCCATAGTGTCTAGACTAAAACTGTGTTAAATTTAGTTTAAAAGTGAAAGCTTAGATGACTTCTACATAAGTCTATGTAGATGCTGTTGAAAGTTCTCAGTCATACAGGGCTTTGTAATCCAAGTAAGGTTACTCTTTGGACATTTTTGACAGTTTGATTTTCATCCAAGGAGCTTTATCAGTTCAAACTGAAAAAAAGCTTTTACACTGTAGCAAGCCAAGCCTAGACTTAGATGTCAAATTGACATATACATTTAGACGAGATTGGCAAGAATATTTAAACAATACTGGGCTCAGGGATCAAATTGGACATCTCTGTGTCTGAGCAAGATCCACAATGCAGTGAGCTACTAACTACACCAATGAACTGGTGCACACATAATATAAGTGCATAGCTGTGCATGTGTAGCAGTTCTGGTCAGAAATCATGATTTATCCCAAATGACTACCATTTTTCTTTTACAAATACCAATTTGTCCGTATTTTTTTCTACCCAAGTGCATCTTGTCACATCTTGCCTGTATAACTTGATGGTTTAAGACAATAGACGAAACCACTTTCTGTTTCATCTATTCATTTGCTAGTACAATGTGAAACTACAGTACTAATATCTGGCACTTTTACAAGATTTACTGACTTATGTGTCTAAAATATGTTTACTAATTTGTGTGGAATATAAAAAATTGGGTTAATAGTGTTCTAAACGAGACAGAAATGTTTTGGACAAAAGGGGGGCTGTGTGTAGACTAAGCTAAGCTAAATGTTAAGCTAAGCTAAGATAAATGCTCTACTGCTTATTAAAGTTAAAATAATTAAACTAAAACTTTGACTGTTTACAAACATATTTTTTATTATAATTCTTGAATGTGTTGTTTTTGAAATATTTGACAAACTGGCTGCAGGTAGTAAAGGTAAATAGAAAGACCATTTGTCTGGTAAAGTCAACTGCTAGATGTTCAACTGCAGCTTTTCACTTGCCTTGTGAGCACTCATACAGTATGTAACAGCAAGTAGACCTTAGTTCACCAACTTGCTGATACAACTAAACCTTTGAAAAAGGTTTGGAGGTAACAATGTCTCAGTCATACTTACTCTCCCCTAACACCAACCATATTCCATCCCCGGTGGGGTGGAAAGTGAAGGTGTGACACAGAGGCCACCTCTGAATAATTGATTGTAGCCCTCGTGGGAGGTCAACTTGTTTCTCACAAGCATGCTTCAGATTCAGAGCCAGACATGCCATTGTTATGAAAAACTCTGTATGACCCTCCCATTGCTTCACACCCGTCAGTTCCCACTGGTCACGCTTTCTAAACCCACAAAGAAACATACAGCTATACAAGGTTACAGTGTTCTTAGAGGACACCAAAACCAGCAACAATATCTAGAAAAGAGCTGATTCATTATTTATTTATTAATTTTTATCATCAAGTCAAAAATAGTAGAAGTCAAGTCTGAACTCATGCTCTTGTGAAAATGTGACAGCATAAATTAACAATGACACACACACTTAGCACAACTTAAATTTCAGTCTGCTTGCTCTTGCAATGGCATTAACCTCTCTAGAAGAGTGGGTAAGTGACAGTGCAATATTTTGCATATAGTTCCGAAAATGTTTGAAAGAGTGGGTTAAGCAGAGGTCAAACATCATCAAATGCTTGCAAGATCAATTTTAAAGAAACATCATTTAGTACCTTGACATAGTTTGTCTTTTGAAGAAACATTTGGAATGATTTAGTTCTTCAGACTTAATAGAATCTAATAGTGTAGTTATAGGACTATTTTTAAATACCAATAAGTGCTTTAACACACTTCCAACATTTCCTCTTATGTTGATTGTCAAAAATATTTCCTTTGGAGTTAACTTTAATTCAGTCCTGTTAGATATCTATCAATTTTTAAATATTTAAGGTCTATGTAAAGCAAATTTAGGTCCCCAGTAACTGTTGAAAATGACATAGTGGTAATGCATCAAAAATGTCAGGATGGATCTTTATGTATCAATGAAACAATATAATGCCTGCCTCCCCAGGCATTTTTTAACACATTTCTAAAGTTATTGTGAGCAAACCAGGGCCCTCTCTTCTGTATCCCCATCTAAATCTTCTAATTCCGTCCATATTTCATGTTTATCACTCAATGCCATTAAAGGTAGGTGATCGTGTAATTGTTTGTGTGTGCATGTGTTTGTAGGCATTTGTTTTGTCTTTTACCAAATATCTTGTTAACCACTGGGAACATTTTAATGCACCTCTCAGAATGTAATCCCTGCATGTGACATGAGGCGGTTTTATCTGGACTCGAAGGCAAGCAACCACTACGAACACCCAACTCAGTTTAACAGGTTTATTGAACAGGAAAAG
>JAOXNZ010000199.1:19947620-19968576 GCA_028566095.1 Kryptolebias brasiliensis
ACTCCACCCAGAAAGGCCCCAGGCCGGGTTTCGAACCTGCAACCTTCTTGCTGGGAGGCGACAGCTCTAACCACTACACCGCTGTTCCACCCACATGCATAAATATTCTATTT
Source organism: Kryptolebias brasiliensis (assembly GCA_028566095.1). NCBI lineage: Eukaryota > Metazoa > Chordata > Actinopteri > Cyprinodontiformes > Rivulidae > Kryptolebias > Kryptolebias brasiliensis. Next base: position 19,947,734 of record JAOXNZ010000199.1, read on the forward strand.
TAAATTAAAATGACAGACATGATAACATATGCAAATAGTTCCCCTCATATTTGATTCTTTATCCACATATATGAAGAATATAAATGTGAAGGTACACATATTCTCAGCTTTGAAGCCACTTCACTTTTTCTCTGGCACCAGTCCTCTCTGTAACTTCAAAGAGTTTCTAAGGAAGTAGAATTAAAGCAGGACCTGGCATACACTATGGATGATGGTTTTGTCTGCTCTTTGTGCTCCCTCATCTATGCAACATATTCCATCAACATCTTATAAAAAGTCAGCCTAATTTATGTAACTTTTCATTTAATTTCGCACTGAGAGCTGTGTTTATTGTAATAGATTAAATTTTTCTATTTTCTATCTCCAAAGTGGCCATTAGTCGGTTTGATTTAAAAGTTAGTTTGGGAATTTCCGCTCCATTATACATTATGAGGAATTGTTGGTGGGTTTTTTCTCTTGTCTGAGGAACAATAATGTTTCTCATTTAGCCGAGATAAATGAGGCTAGAAATTCCACCCTCTTTCATTTTTATTTTATCAAGTAATGTCCCCTGTCAGTGTTTGTCCTCTACCCACTTTTCTTTGTTTGACAAACACATTTTTTAGCAATTTATCCCCTCACCCTTTTCATGATGAAACAATTGCCATGAATTAAAGGCCTAGCAATATGCTAGGCCTTTAATAGGCTAGATCCATCCATCCATTTTCTTTTAGCCGCTTCTCCATTCCGGGTCGCAGGCAGCCGGTGCCTATCTCCAGGAGTCACTGTGCGAGAGGCGGGGGACACCCTGGACAGGTCGCAAGTCCATCGCAGGGCCACATAGAGACAAACAACCATTCACACGCTCACTCACACCTAGGGACAATTTAAGAGTTACCAATTAACCTAACATGCAAGTTTTTGGTCTGTGGGAGGAAACCAGAGTAAACCCACGTGAGCACAGGGAGAACATGCAAACTCCACCCAGAAAGGCCCCAGACTGGGATGCGAACCTGCAACCTTCTTGCTGGCAGGCGACAGCTCTAACCACTACATCACTGTGCCACCCCGCGCTTTATCCATTTTGGTCAAATCTTAAAAATACTTTTATTTAAAATCTCATGCACTATCACAGGGTCTTATTCAATTTATTTGTGCTCAGAACATGTGCTGGGGATGATTCTCAACTACTATCACATAACAAAATTTTAGCTTAATGTTTGTAAAAAAGTTATCCATCTTTGTGCTTTTCTAAGATTGATTAGCTGTGGTGGCCATCTTGAAATGATTTCACTACAAAATTTAATCAGTTGTAGATGAACATTTATTAATTACTGTACATTCTAGGAGATTTAATAAAATCCAGTGGTTCATGAGATATTTTGCTAATAGAGAGACAGGGATGACTCCAATAGGTATTGTCAAAATTTAAAGCAAAATTGTTGTGGAGTGTGTAGCACTTGGTGTATGTATTGGGATGACACTCAGCTACTATTATGTCAAATTTTAGCTCAAAAACTGTAAAACTGACTGAGTTATAGAGAAGTTTGTGTTTGCTAAGGTCGATTAGTTGTAGTGGTCATCTTAAATTGTATTGACTCCAAAGGTTAATCAGTTGCAATGTATACTTTTTGAGAGTTTCATTCAACTCTGCTTATTAGTTCATGAAAAATTTTACTGACAGGTTTACTCCAATAGTTAATGCCAAAGTTCAGGCAAAAATGTTATGCGATGTGTAGTGCTCAGAATATAAGTTGGGGTTAATGCTCAGCTATTACCAAACCAAATATTAGCTCAGTGTCTGTAGAATTGACTGAGTTATAGCCATTTTTATGTTTATAAAATCAGATGGCTGTGGTAGCCATTTTGAAGCAAACTGACTTCAAAAGTCTTTATTTGTAGCTGTACATCCAATGGATAGGTTTTGAGAGTTACATTAAAATCTGTCTAGGGGTTCGTGGGATATTTTGCTAACACTACAGACAAATGCACAGACTCAGAGACATGAGCAAAAACACAACCCCCTACCTTCTGCCTTTTGGCAGCAGGCAATAGAAAAGCAGAAGATTATAAATCATAAAGGTAACTTCACTATAAGGAGAAACAAGATTTACAAGAAGTACTTATATCAGAATCCTTTATTCAACTATATTTCATCAGTAAACTTCACTTAGAGCAACACATAGCTGTGATTGACCTCTCAGTCATGGTTGTCTTCAGTCTTTGTGAATATGAAAGATTACAGAAGTCAGATCAAATACTGTGTCATGAGCAGGTGCTTCGAAAACATATATTGTACTATTGGATTAAATATATAGTGAAATCACAGACTCGGTCATGTATGGCAGCCTGTAAAGGACAAACTGTATAATAGAGAATGTTTGATAGACTGATATTCTGCTTCATCACCCTTTCACAAATGGAACCATTAGTTAATGACTGAGGCAGTGTGAAGCCTCATTGGGCTCAGCTGGGACCTTCAGTAAGTGTGGATCTGCCTATTAAATGTTCTTCATTCCTACTGGGGTGACAAATGCTGTGTTAAACTCAACAGGAGGACTTTATATTCATGATTTTATCTCATGCAGTTATTTCTTTACTAGTTTCATACTAATGATTTTTCTTCTACTCATTTTTTTCCCCCCATGTCTCTCCTGTGACTGGCCATATTCAACACTCCTCAGGTAAGAAAAAAACCTGTTGTGTTCTTTTGTGACAATTCAGAAAGTGGGGCTCTGTGGACCATTTATGAACAAATAATAACTTACTTGGTGTATACATCCCTTTGAAAAACCTTCAATTGGAGAAATAGCATAAAACAGAATAAACTGATGAGCTAAAGTCTAGTGTGAATGAGGCCAAGACAAAAGTGGCTTGTGAATTTCTTAATCTCTTAAGTCTTTAATTTTTGTTTGGTGTGCATTTGTAATTTCCATTGGCTATTTGGGATTAGTAGGACCAGCCATCCATTTTCCATACCTGCTTTCTATACCTGGACAGGTTATGCAGTCCATCACAGGTCCATCTCAGATATTGAGATTTTACCTGATCAGTTCTGCCTGTTTTGAGCTCATTTCAGAATGAGCCGTTTTAGGGCTACGTCACTATTATGCAAATAAGCTGCTGTTGGCCACGCCCCCCCAACACCTGACACCCCACTAACGCACTACATTAAAAACATAAAAACTCACTGAAGGATTAAATGCTGCGGCTCTGACGCACATTTATATCGTTAATAATGCAAACTCTGAGGATTCAGACTTTGGGACAGGGGCACTTAGCGGTTCTGAACCAACATTTGTGAAGTAGGAGAGTGGCAATAAGTGGGTCAGAAACCCAACTGGTAGTGGGTCAGGACAGTGGCAATCAGCAGGTCCGAACCAACATTTGTCGAGTCGGACAGCAACCGTGACTGGGAGAACATGCCTGGACACATGTTCTATATTGAGCCGACAACAAAACATTTTCCTTTTCCAGCAGACGTTGTTCAGCGGTAAAACCAGCAGAACAAACATGATGGTCTTCTTGTAATGAAGTGGGTAGAGCTCCACTTGGATTGCTAGGTGAGGGGCTGGGCTCAGCTTGGGGTTGCTAGGTATCAGATTGTGACGCAACAATCCAGAGGTTTTTGAAACAGGTCGTTTTGCAGACACCAGAAAACATTTACTTATTGCCAAAAAACAGCTGGGTGGTTTTCTTTGCACTTGGACTGTTTCTAGAAGCAGTAGATACCCAAATGGAAGTACAAAAACATACGAAAAGTTAATTTTGCATAATATGTACCCTTTAAGATGGCAGCAATCCTCTCTGACTCTGGTCCCACTCAGACTGGCCGTTAGCTTGTCAATCTGGTCAGCATCAAACTCTGTTTCTCCAAATTGAGGTTGTGTTTAAAGAGTTATCTATAATGAGTCAGATATAATTGTTCCAAAGTTTTTTTCACAGAACTCCACTTACAAAGATCTTAATTATCCTGTTTTATGTACAGACCTTAGTTAGGATTTTAAATTAGAATCTATGGAGAAGTGTTTCTGTGTAAAGAACTTCTACATTGCATCCAGTTGGAGACTGTAACACCTTTTTGTAACCAATGTTTGAATTGACAGCCTAAATTATATATCTGAAGTATTTCTGAAATAGACACTGGCTGCAGTGCAGTATGAGTATACTTTTGTTGGTGATATTTTTCCCAAGTTGTTGACTGGAATTATTAGATGAGGAAGAACAAGCTGATTCTGAACTTTAGGACTCAAATTTTCAATGGGTTACATGCATGTGAAGGGCTTGTCTTGTTATTGTGTGTACACAGATACAAACATTTTTCATGGCCAACACTTGAAAGGAATTCATATCACCCTCTACCTTGCATGCCAAAGTTTTAAACAATGATCTTGTATGATTTGTTAGCATTTAGAATATGTGTTGGGGGGGATTTTCAGCTACTACCCCACCAAAATTTAGCTCATTATCTGTAAAAAATGACTGGGTTATAGCCATTTTTGTGTTTGTTTAGGTCAATTAGCTGTGGCAGCCAGCTTGAATTGGATGGACTCCAAAAGTTTATCAGTTGCAAACATCTCAGAACATTTTGATTGGAAACTCTTAGCCTTTGAAACTGTAAACCCCAGATGGATTCTGCCTCTTGGTTATCTGTCCCTTCAATTTTGTGTTTTACCAAAGAGCCCACTCACAAGAAGAAGCTTGGATGATGGAAAATGAATAATTATAACATCTAAAAAGGAAGGAATTAATCGCTTTCTAGTTGTCGATTTAATTTGTTTTCATCGGCCTGCAGCATTTACTCCAGCCCACATGTGAGAAAACATTTCCTCTCAGCTCCTTAGCAGAAATGATAAATTTCATCATCGCACGGGGGCAGTAATCATTGACTCCAGAGCTGTGTGCTTTCATCACTTCTAATTGGCTAATAAATTACCTCCTCTGATGAAAAATGGCATTTGTGTAAACTGGTGATCAGTTATACTTTGTCTCACAAAATAGCTCAAGTTCCAAGGTGTTAGGACTGGAAGAGGGGCGCTTTTATAAAATATATTCACAAGAGATTTAGGTGAAGTTTTTTAAATCACTGATTGATAAAACTCACTGGAGAGGTGAGGAAGGATTATTAGATTTATGAGATTTAAGGATAAACCACCATGTGTTTGATTTAAGGGACAATTAAAGAGACACATCAGTGGTGCTGCACCGCTGCACATTAGGCTAATCCCCATTGAGACTTTTGTAATGTTTATTCAGATACCAGGCGCCTCCTGGGACGAGAATATGCTGGGGGATTTCTCACATGATGGGTCCTGCTCGGTTTCTGCCAGCTGAGAATACTAATGCTCACCACGGGACACCAACTAATGCTGCCTATTTATCTGGAATAAATCTGAGGATGTGCAGACAGTCACTTCACATTTTGAAGGTCCAGAACATTTGTGCTTTGTTTAGAAAAACATACACTTTGTTCATCTGGAAATTAATTCAATATTTATAGAATATAGAAATCTTGACATTGCACACAAAAAGAAAATATTTTTTATGTAGCGTTATGTTGTAAATTCAGTAAAAAGGCTCAAACATGTTCCCACTCTAAACCAAGCTCCTATTCAAATGCTTAACTCTGACACTTAATTTATAAAGTCTTAAACAGTGTAAACCTAAAACTACATTCAGGCAAAAAGATTTGACACAAAAAGCTGAAGACCACTGACATTTAGATGAAACAACATAAGTTTACCCAGTCAGGTGTTTGGTCACAATGAGGTTTTTCCAACAAATGAGTTCTTCCCTTAAACCGGAGCCAGAGTTTGCTTAGAACCAGCTCTCTCTGTTTCCAACACCCTAAACTCTGGCTCTAGCACTAAAAACACCATGCGAACTTGACATTAGTGGTGGTAGGATTGATCTGAATATTGATAATATCAATACTAACATTAGTATTGATATTGATCAATATCAGTGTAAAAGTTTCAATACTTTAGTTTCAGTTTTTCAGTATGGGCTGCTGCAGTTTTGTTGACTTTCCATAGCTGTCTGTGTACGTCCTGCTGTTTCCAAGTGCCACTCTCGTTACAGTGCACCCCGGAGCATACACACATTGCTCCTCCTCCTCTTGTGCTTTGATGTTGAACTGTCACATGACTTAATGTCTGACTCAGTCAGGCTCGGCTATTCAACAGCAACTCTTTGCTGGGTCAGAGCAAAGAACTACTTTTGTCAGGAGCTGCGAGTGAGGTCATTGGGACCAACAACCAATGAAAATGTTTTGAGTGCCATGTTTAAAAATTTTGATTTAGTTTCACTTTTTCTCTACCTAATTTAAGACAAAATAATCCACTTCAACCTGAATAGTAAGCTAAATTAGCTGCGGAAGAACATGAATAGTTGGCCATCTTTCTCTTTATTTTATTTTATTTTTAAAATCTGCTGTCAGGTAGCACTGGGCACCACTGGGCAGCAAGTTGGAGCAACTCAGCTCTTTTAATATCACCAGCTGGTATTTATAGATCCTGTTTGAAACGTGTGTAACTCCCGTTCATAACAGTGTATACAAATACGATTGGAGATCAAAAATGCTGGTTGGCAGAGCGTTCACAAATACCAGCTGTTGTGTAAAACAGTATTTATAAAACAGATGAGCAAAATTAAGGCATCTGTTTGCAGGAACAATGACACAAACCCTGTGATCTGTGGAGATAAAGTGTCTCTGTAATCATCTACAAAACTTCAAAATACAACAGAGGGAGGAGCAGTCATTTTCCAGAAGAGATGACCTATTAGAATGTTCCTGATTGAGGCAAATTTGAAAAACCAGTGTGAAGGCAGTCATGATGGTGCTACACTTTTAGTAGTCACCAACTAGACTTCTCTGCTATTTTCTGCATTCCCATAATGCTCTCATCACAATTTATACTTCAGCAGCATGTTTTCATGACGATCCTACCACTTGCACCCACACTTGCTGCATGCCCTGAGCCTTGCAATGGCACAACTCTCTCAAACTGCATCAGTTTGCAGCTTCACACTAGAATATCATGCCACTCTAGCATGATGCTACACCCATGTGGTTATGATGGGGTTGTAGCTTAGGCATGAGGCCAGTGTGGCCAATGCTGCCTCAATTTTTTCAACAACCAAGCCATGCCAGCCCCACATCAAGGATACGCAGCCACTACTCTTCCCTACACAGGACTCTGAAACCCTTCAGGGAAGATAATAAACCACCACGACCTCGCTACAAAAATTCTATGTTTGCTGTAAACCATTGTCGACTCATCATGCTCTGTAATGTGAAGCCTACTGTGTTCTTAATATGTGACTAAATGGCTATAACTCAGTCAGTTTTACAGATACTGAACTTAAATTTTAGACGATAGTAGCCATCCTCAACACATACTCTGAGTGTGTACAGATCACACAAGATTTGGGCTTAAAAATTTGTCATGAAAGGAAGCAAGTGGTTGGTATACCATTAAAGGAATTTAGATTCACCTCATTTTTATGGTTTCTTTCCTTTCTGTGTTTGTGCTGACAACTATTTTTCAGGCTTTCAAGCATTAGCAGTGGTATCAGATGAATTGATTTGATTTTGAATAAAGTCTACAGCTTCTTTTCTCATTTAATTTTTTTTTTGTTTTACTTTATGTTTTTGTTGAGTGTCAACAAAGACAACAAAATATATCATTAATAGCCAGCTGCTCAGTGCTTTGGAAAAGTTTTTTTCTTTTTTATTGCTGTTGGCAATCATGACACATTTCACAAATCCACTGTTTGTGAAAGATTTCAGAAATAGATTCCAGAAATAGATGTCAGACTGTTACAGCAACCAAAATGGGAAAAATATGGAGAAACACATGTCAAAAATATGTAAAAAGTATGTATGTAATGAAAAATGTTGGCAGTTAGGTGTGCTGTATGAACAGAGGGTGAGACACTGAAAATTAGAGAGTTTTGTATTCAAGAAAGACGTATTTGACAGCTTTTCAGTATACTTTCTAATTTGTTGAAAACAATGATGTAGGTGACATTTAAGAGTTGAAAGCTTTCATCCTACCCTCTGATATACACAACAGTCTAAATCATGGGGTGACATTAAGCCAAAGTTGTGCAGGTACATTTGAAAGAGTGTCAGTTTTTGTAGTGCAGTTCATGTGTCTGCCTCCTACCGAGAAACCTTTAGACCCCTCCAGAGAATGAAGTGTCAGGTGCACACAGCAGTGGGGTAAAGAGTGAATCTAAATTAACATGCAACAGGCATTTTCACTCCCACCAATTACTTACAGAGGAAGTGACTGAATGTTTAGCTTAGAATTTTTCATTTCTTGCTTTTCTTCCCACGCTTTCTTCCACCTTCAAGTCCCACCCTTCATTCACACGTCAGTAATCTCTTTATGTTTTCAAATTTGGGCTCTGCTATTTTACCACCAGAAAAGGTTGACGTCAATAACTCTAACTTACTTTGTTTCATGTTGGTTTCGGAATGCTAATTTCTACTGTAGGCTACACTGGCATGTATACTAAAATCATCTTATTGGTTTCTATACTCATTTTATCTGTTCCAGGTTACAGGAGGTGGGAGAATCTATTGTGGATGTGATAAATTGAGAGATGGGCAGCTGTTTAGATTGGTCATCATTTCAAGTTTGTCAGCTTGTCAGTTATTCATGTTTGCTTTGACTGGAAGCAGGATTTATAGTATTATGGTTGGGGAGTAACAAGGTTTAACCAGGTATCTAAAAATGCCAATGGTTGCTTTGAATACAGCCTTAGAAACTGCTGTCAATTTAGGCCCAGCTGTGCTCAAAGAAATTGAACCTACCTTAAACTCTGCTGCCTGTCGTGCTGTGTCATGGTATTAATATTTTTGTACTAATGCCTACTGTTAACAGTAACTCCACCATGTTGACAGCGAAAATTGCTAGCTTCACTACCAATGCACGACCTGTTCATTTATAAACTAAATTTAAAGTGTATTTAATGTCAGCCCTTATAGATTACATAAGTAAAATTTATTAAAACATGTTGCTGCTTTTCAAAGGCAGAAGAGAAAAAAGGAGCTTGAGCTAGAACTCAAAAAACATTAACAATGGGCAGTTTGTCACTGATGTGGTGGAGGCAGCAGGGCAAACATTGGAAGAATGAGCTGAAGCAGAGCTGACTGAGATTTTGTAAAATGTCTGAGTTCTACAAAGGTGGCAGTAATATAATACCCACTTTCCTCTGTGTACTACAACATACTTTCAGATCAGGTCTTCAGCACTGCAAAGCAAATATGCTGGTTGGTCAATTTCTGAAAAATAAATAAATAGGTACATGCAGTAAAGTACATGCAGTAATAAGACAACATCACATGCTTCCCCAGGTAGACAGTAATACCATTTATTGTGATATAATTTAAGGACTTCCTAATGGTATTTATGATGCTCTCACAGTCAGAGATTCTAATTATTTGATAAACACAGACAGGTTAATGTAGAGACCTCCAAAGACAAGGGAAAAAGTTCCTCCAAAAGGGCAGAAAAAGCAACTTTTATTACTAGAACTATGAAACTAATAAAAAACCAACGAGGCAAAGGGCTAGACAGTTATAGGTAATGAAAAAATGTAGTTTCTCTTCTTCATAAAGCAGAATGTTGTTCACAATAATTTTTGTATTTTCAGCGGCTTAACAAAACTCCATTAACATATCAGAAATGAAATACACATAAGGTTTCTCTTCATGTTTTTGAGGCAGAGGCAGCAAAAAGCTGCAACAGGTAGATGTGTGTTTACAAAGCTGTGTAAAACACAAATATGAAATGGATACCCAACTATGATGGAGCTGACACCCACGTCCATGAAACAGAACACCAAAAATGTAATTTAGACTGGAAATCAGATTTCAAGAGAAGAAAAATTAGTTAATCAGTCTGGTGTTTTAGGTGGTCCTATTCATCATACTGTGACACAGTACGTAGTAGTAACTGCTTAAGGACACTGCAGTTTGTTATCTTTTATTGCAGAATTTTTTTATTATCATGATCAAGATATAAACTGTGTCATCCCTGGTTGCTCATTCTTCTTGTTCTTTTTAACCTTTTCTTGTCCTTTCTTTCTAACTCATATAAGTACCCATTCTTTATCTTTCCACAAGTACATACCTGTTAATTATTTAAGTGCTTTTTTTCTTTCTTTCCTATTCTGTGGTGTTTTGGTAGCTGCAGCAGGAAATGGTTGTACCTTTCATATGGAACAGTGGTTGGCTAAGCTTGTGAGAGGCACAGGTTGTTCCTCAGCTGGACTTTTTCCTTGAACACAACTGAATCAGATCAGTCAAGGAGAAAAACCCTTCCATCACCACCCATCTTTTCAGGCTTCATCCTTTATCTGACACCTCTATGTTATCACCACATCACAGCCAGAGCTGAGCAGGAAGGTGAATCATCATCATCCCTGAATACTCTGCTGCACTCCAAATGTGACAAGACAAAAGGAAAGATTGTCACATGAAAGCCTTTGTTGAGGCGAGTGTTTCAGTATTTCTTTCTGAACCCTTTGGGAAATTTGTTTTTAAAACGGAGTGGTGCTTTGCTGAGGATAAATCCCTCTTTCAGCTCCACTCACCAGCTGCTGCCTTCTGACCTCAAAACACAGCTAGAATGTGATTGTTCCAAGGGGTCAGTGGGCACTTCCTTGCATATGCCCCCATGCTTGCTCTTTGGGTTGAAGCACACTAGTGCTCTGTTAGAAAGAAATTGAGAAGTTAAAAAAAAAGGCCTTTTGGAACATCTGACGACTTTTTCTGGTGCCTGTTGGATCCAAATATTGGAAAAGTATAAACTCTGAAACAAAGCACTTACTTACTCTAACAACTTTTATAGGGTGCACTGTTGTTTTGCAGCAAGGAAATCCTGGGTTCACCTATTGGCTGTGGCTTTTGTATATGGAATTTAATTTTCTTCCCATGCCTGTGTTTGCTTTCTGTGGGTACTCCTGTTTCCTCCCATAGTGAAAAACATGCTTGTTAGGTTAATTAGCAACTTTAAAGCATGTGTGTGAATGGTTGTCTCTTTTGTCTCTATGTGTGGCACTGTGATGAACTTGCAACCTGTTTAGGATGTACCCTGCTGGAGACAGGCAACAGCTTCCCTTGACCTTGAACAGGATTAAGCAGGCAAAGGAAATTAATTGACTTTTATTAGGTCAGCATAGTAAATTTAATTTTCAGCATTATAGATAATCGAGTAACTTGAAACCTCTAAATTATCAACATTTTATTTCAAGTTACCTCTTATACTTATTACAAAGATAAAAGTGATGTTGTCATAAGGAATGTCAACAAGGGTTGGGCCTTGCACAAAACACTTTTAGATGCCTTCTTGGTGTGAACTATGACAGACCTTAAGTAGCATATGGTGTTGAAGTCAACCCACCACTGTTACACCTTTGAGCCACCACTGAGGTAGTACTAGGGCTTTAATGGTTGGTTAATGTAAGGGTACGTTGGCATTTCAGCTCAAGAATGTGATGTAGGGATGACAAATGATTTGAGCGACCAGCTAGGATTTAGAATGGGAGATGTACAACGCTGTATGTATAGTGCTCTGTGTCAGTGCCACTTTGGTTCAGCTATACCAGCTTTACTTATGAAAGCTCACATCATTGCAAGACATGGCTGGCTCGAATGATAAATTCTGAACAACCATAGATGGCCTTTAGAGCGGCTTGTGTTTGTGGCCATAATTGAAAAACTGTTTCATGAAATGGGCTCATATCTCCTGCAAAAAAAAAAAACACTACTCCTAAGGATGCTGAAATGCATTGATAACTGAACCTTTTCGTTCATTACTTATCAACATAGACTTTTCAAATATGTCCATAATACCTTTCAAATGTCTGTTTGACATAGCTTAAATAAACTACCAATTTCTGAACCAATCATCGAGCTGCCCACATCCTACAGAGGTGTGTGCATTCTTTAATGAAGCTGTCATTGCAAAATCAGAAGAGGCAATAAGTATAGATGAGTGATGTTGACATGGAGTTCCACACATAAAATGTGTCGGACGTGACCTTGGACAGGTTGGACATTGTAAATCCACCAGCTAGCTGGTCGCACAGTCTGTCATCACCACATTACACCATCAAGCTATGAAGCTGTCTTTCCTTTTCACATGATGGCCATTATGACGCTGTTACTTCCTTGCTTGGTGGTTCAGAGGCTGAAGCAGGTTGACTTCAACTCCCTCATGCCACCACCTTGGTCCGTTTGCAGATCACACTGAGATAGCCAGAAGACGTCTCAGTTCCAGCTGGCTGTGTTTTGTGAAAGGGGCTAGTGTCTCTTACCTAACAGTGAACCTTGGTTAATTTGAACTAAAACATTTTGCTTATACTTTCTCTTACCTCCCTTGTTTGACTTTTGTCAGCTCTTCATGTGCATAAAGCATTCAATACATGCTTGCCCCTGAATCTTAAGCTGTTTAGGCCTGATCAATATTTTTTATTCTTTTTTTTTTTTTTCACCCAATCTCGACTTCACCACAAGGCAGTGGCTTGTTACTTCAGTAATCAATATGGTGCAAATTTTGCATCAGCACAGAAGATACACCAGTAATTTGGTACAATAATGAATAAGAAATATGAAAAGGAGTATCATTCAGAAGAAAACTAAAGAAAGCTGAATCACAGAGATGCTTTTGTCAAAGACAGAGCTGTTAATGTATTTACCATCATTAAACATGCACATGCAATTGGTTAAAGGATTCATGCCTGTATAGCTTGTTATTTAACCAATTTTGGGGGGTTTCCATTTAGTGGATCTATAAAACAGAATCCAGAATGGTGAATTGAAACTTAAAAATATTTATTTATTTATTTATTTTTAATAGGCAGAGACCCACTTTGCACCTACAATATGATCTGGTGCCAAAAACAGTCTAGAGAAGTAACTAATGTAGCTTTATCTTATGTGAAATCATTGTGCCACTTGATACAATTAAAGGCCTAGAATTCCTTGAAGGAATGCATATCGTCCACTACTTTTCATTCCAGATTTATAAAGTAAGAGCATCTTATGTTGAAAAATGATGGAGTTATAGCAATTTAGGCCAAACTTTGAAAATAAAGTTATACATGATTTTGCAAACTCTTGTGCAATTTGTTAGCACTTAGAGTATTTGTTTCAAACTGCTCAAAACTACAACCACATCAAAATTTAGCCCAATTTCTACTAAACTGGCTGAGTTATAGCCCTTTTCATGTTTGCTACTGTCAATTAGCTGTGACGGTCATCTTGTATTGGGTTGGGGTTGACTCTCATTTACTAGTGCAGCAAATTTTAGCTTAACATTTGTGAAATTGACAGAGTTATAGTCATGTTTGTGTTTTCTAAGGACAATTAGCTGTGGTAACCATCTTGAATGAGGTTATTTTTTAAAGTTAATCAATTGTATATGTGTATTTGATGATTATTGTTTGAGTTTCATTAAAATCCATTTAGTGGTTCTTGATATATTTTACTAATATGACAGACAATAGAACACCCACACACACAGATAGGCAAAACATTATTCCCTTTTGCCTTACTGTGGTGGACAATAAGAGTATCCTTTTTGTGCAATGATGCAGACTCTACAACAACCAAGAAGCTATCTGAGGTCAAGGACAAGGTTCTGTTAAAGTGTAGATGAGTTAAATTTATCTTACCACAACAAATATGCCATCAAGCCATTATTATGAAAAAATAGAAAAAAAATCCTAATTTGTAGAAGGTCTTTTCTTAAATGTGTTCAACCTGGTAATGTCTGATCAGCTTTGTAGAATCTTTCTGTTGACCAAAAAAGCAACCCCTTGGCCTCAAAAATAGCATTCCTATAATGAAGGATGGTGCTGACAACATTATGATGTAATAGTATTTATCACTGGTAGGGCTTGAGAAGTTGTACAAACCTAAGTAACTGACAAATGATGCTTCTTTTAAGAGAGGCCATACATTGCAAGATCTTTACCAAGACATTCTCAAAGTCTTCTATACAGTCCCCACCAATGCTGAAAGTTGAACCTTTTACCCAGTTTCAGTTCAGTTTTCCTTAAAGATATTTCTAAAACATAAGTTATAATAGTTTGCAAACTATTACAAATGTTTTGGGATATAAAGAGACATATGTGTTTTGATATCACCTGTCAAAAAAAAGACATCAATTTCATTTAGACTTTCAGAAACAAGTTATACATGGCTGTACACCAGTGGAACCAATTATAATGAAGGAGCTAAAGTTGTATTCTTTTAAAAACATGTCCAAGATACTTCAACTTCCTCATCTAAATGTATATAGGTCTCAGATACGAGGAGTGGACCTCAGTAACTTTAAAATAGACAAGAATTTGTTCTAATCATCAAAAAAGCCATACCTTTACTATAAATTATGCAACAGGTGTTATTTCCAGGTTTGCAAGCATTTGTATTCTGAGGTTGTGTTCTCAGAGCTAAACAAATCCCAACACATCTTTCCATTCTGCATCACCTCATTGAAAGGGATTTACTGGGATTAAGGCAAACACCAGCAGAGACAGAGATGAGCATGTTTATATATTTTACCAGCAGATGTGAAGAAAATTTACATGGTTTGTGTGACAATACCTCAATTCAAAATATCCTCAACTTCCCTGTCGTGAGGAATACAATTGTATTTGACTTGCACTCGAATGAATCACAGGCTTATGCCCTCCCCCCGCCCCCCACACACACAATTGATTTGATTTGTTTTGCTATCTTTATTTGGTCTGTTTCCTTTTCATTTTAAATGTTTTCCCCTCATCTGCCCGCAGATCATGCTAGTAGTTTGTACTTTCACTTTTTCTGGTTCTCTGCCAGAGGCCTAGGAGCTTGAGGGTTCTGCTCAGTATTTTAGCTGTTCCTAGGACTACACTCTTCTGGACATAGATCTCTGAAGTTGTTCCTGGGATCTGTTAGAGCCACACTTCCAGTTTGGGGATCACAGCACCAAGTTCTCTGAAGATCACTGGCACCACTGAGGCCTTGACTCTCCATAGCTTCTCTATTTCTTCTTTCAGTCCTTGGTATTTCTCCAGCTTCTCATGTTCCTTCTTCCGGATGTTACAGCCGTTTGGGATTGCTACATCTATTACCACTGCCTTTTTCTGTAGTTTGTTGACCATCACAATGTCTGGTTGGTTAGCCATCACTTGATTGTCTGGATCTTGAAGTCCCACAGTATTGTAGCCCTTTGCCCTAGTATCATAGCCACCTTGATCTTTTGGTTGTACATTCCATTTAGGGGCTTATCTTTCCACAGTGGTTCCTCTTGTTCCTCTTCTTCCACACTGAGTTTCTGCTGCATGGGGACTGCATGGGGATCTACCTCAGAATGTTAGTTGTTTCATCCTGTATAGTAGCTCTTACTAGTCATCTACCTACCTCTTTTTGTTTAGTGTGCAGTCTCAAGATTGTGAATTAGGGATGCATTGTGAGGAGGTTTCTTTTCTTGATATGAGTGGCTTCTATCTTCTCTATTGGTAAGCGTATTATACCAGCGGGGTATCTGATGATTGGCAAGGCATATGTGTTAATGGCTTGGACATTGTTCTTGCCATTCAGAGGGCTTTTCAGGACCTGCCTTAAGCTGTTGTCATACTCTATAAGAGGTCACAAAGTTGTCTCTCAGTCACGTTGCGTGACAATTTTGTCACGCATTTTGTTTGTGTAGCAGCTTTGTTTGCCCCTTCGTGACACAAGGCCCTGGCTGAACTTTGTCTCACAGGAGTATTGTGTGATTGGTCAGAAGTTGTTGTGGGCGTGTTAATGGGGAAAGGTGGTGGACTTAAGTGGTGTTATTTTGCTTCTACTGCTCTGAGAAGCAGCAGGCCGAGGCTGTTAGAAAATACAGCCGTCTTTATAACTATTCCAGCAAAACCTAAAAACCTATAAACCTATGAACTTAAAAGACCACAAGGAGACAGGCGGCACTTTGTGGCTGTGGCTGTGTCAGTCGGTTTATTAATCACGTATGATCGGGGTAAGGGAAGCAAATATCTGTACAAGGACTGGAGAGTTGAGAAGCCAGCGGGAAGAAACACGTTTTAATGCTGTAGGAGGAGGGAGAAGCAGGAGTTCTGATCCGAGTGTCTCGTGAACTATGAAAAGTGTGTGTGAAAAATGGATGTCTTGCAACCACGTGATCGCAAATTGACTTCTTGATGTCTTATGGAGTATGTCAGAACATTTACTCTCTGTAGGTGCTTTTTTGTGGCTGACGTCCTTGCGACCTTATCATGGTTGCCATTTGTCTGCAAGATATTAAGGTACTTGTAGCTTGCCTGGACATCTACAATATTGCCTTTATGTAGTTCAACCCCTTCAGTTGTGATCACCTTGCCCCTTTTGGAGACCTAAATTGACATTTATCAAGTCTAAATAAAATACAATGCCCTTACTGTATATCCTAGTGAGGTGGCTCAGTGAGTGGATATCTTTCTCATTTTTGGCAGACAGCTTGATTTCATTATTTAGAGGAGGTGGCTGATGACTGTTTCACTTTGGAACAGTTATCCATAGTCTTGCACATAAATGTTTTTTTCTCTTTTTATTGAAAAATCTCTGCCCACGTTATTCTAACAAAGCTACTGATATAGCCAATGTCATGCCACTAGATGGTGAGGATGTCCACACTGATGACAACCCTATCAAAAAAAGGAGACAGAATATTCATAGTTTGGCTTAAAGATTCGATCACAACTATTTATTTTCTTAAATACCATCTAGATTTTTCTTTCTATTATTATTATTAGTAGTAGTAGTAGTAGTAGTAGTAGTAGTAGTAGTAGTAGTAGTAGTAGTTGGCGTAAATAGATGGCACATTATGGTAGGGCCCCTTCATTTCTATGTTCATGCTTGTTTTGTGTTCCTTTCAGTCACTGTCCCTGTCAATGCTCGTAGAAGTCATTGCTTGCCCCCCACTGCTCATTTTTTGCATTCTTTTTCATCAGCTAGAGATGTATCTCTCCCTGTGTTTTGTGAATTATTCAAAACAGCAGTCCTCAAAAATAACCCCAGAGAGTTTAATTCTCAGAAGCCTCCAGTTACCCCAAACTCCCCTCCAAAAGCACTTTCCGACATCCTGATTGTGGCTGCTTTTTTTAATTCTGAATCTTTAATAACATGGTAATACAGAGGTGATGGAGGGACTGGTGGTGCGAGGGTTGCTTGAGTTCCAAAATATTTGAGAGGATGATGGAGAGGGTGTGTCATTAGGGACCTTGGCGCAATCAAATGGGGGAGGAGCTGGCTGCCATTTTGGAGCACATTTTTTGGGAATATCTCGGCGGGAAGCCCGCTTTGATCACTATCATTTCCCCTGTGTGTGTTCATCCTATCCTGTACAAGCAGACATGTGCAGATCTGACAGCCAGTGGTTAATCCATGTGTCTGTTTATGCAAATGAACTCATGTCTTGTAAGTTTCTAAATTCCTATCGAGGTGTTTACTTTTTTATCCGCTCCTGAAAGTGAATGTTTGAGCCCTCCTAGTCCCTATAGTTTGCTGTTTATTTATAAGCAGACAGCATCATCAACAGAATGTTCTGAGCCCAGAAGGGATGTTATGAGGGGTCAACCATCACATCACCGACAATTTGGGCTAAATGTTAAACTGCCATTGTTTTGACTGTGGTGTAAACACTGAAGTTTACTGAAATACCTAAGTTAATTTCTGCCTGTTATTTTTCAGTTGAAGTAGAATGAAAGAAGAAAATGAGACCTTGAATAAAAAAAAAAACAGAAAATAGAGAAATGATGGGTTTTTAGTCTTTTCTTTCAGTATAGAAATGGAGGAATTTTAAAATCAAAGTGAAAAATTGCCATAACAAACAAATAAATAAATACTGGTGGGTGCAGCTAACATTTTTTTTTTGTAATTTGACTCAAAATATGAAGATAGAGTGTTTTTTGTTTGCTTTATAAAGTTGTCAAACGTAAACTATATGGGAGATGCTAAAATATTAAGGAAATCACACTAATATCATTGTGAGAGTAAGAGTCTTAAAATGCCAAGATCTTTTTTTTTAAGATTCCCTTGTTTTGGCATTTTTACCAATTTACCTTTCACAAAGCTGCAGACACCTTGCAGACATGTAAACCTGTGATGAGGAAAAAGCCAAAATGGTCTGGAAATACTGCAGAATAGCTCTGGAAAGTGAGATCCAAATTACACAGTGTCACACATTAAGCTTTGGATTAAACTGCCATAAATCTTCCATCACAGGGAAAGACAGGGTATGACGTGTTTAACAGGATTACTGAGATTATTCTTCTAATGTGTGGATTATGAATAATGTGCACTAATATACTGTAAAATAGTTAATAATGACCTTTAACTGATAAATGACCTTTATTTTTTTCTGACTGAAATGTATTTATGCGTGTTCTGGTTCCATAACTCTAAATAAAGTGGAATTACTTACATGTACTTTTTTATTGTACATTATATTTGCTTGTCTTTCCAACTAAATTTTATTATTATTATTATTATTCTTTAAAATTTAAAAGTACAAAAGGCAATTGATGTAAATAACTAGTGTGGTAAAAAGTAAATTTTGAGCAAGTATCTTCAAAAATAGAAAAGAAAGGATGAATTAGAAGTCTGACATAAAATAAACAAAATCACATCTTCCACTTAGACAACATTTTGGCTTATCTGCAGCAGGTGAACCTATTGCTTGCTCTTTGGGTCATGCATCTTGAGTGGAAATATTTGTCATGAGGAAGAGACAGGTGTTCAGAGGGAAAATGTTGTATTAAAAATCCACAAATAAAACTTAGAATCGTTGTGTCTCAGTGGAGATGCATGGACAAACCCCTTTCCCTCCTGATGCATTCTAAATCCAGATTCAGTTCTTTTAGCACCTTGTAGATGACCTACACAACAAGAAAGACTGTTTCAGTTTATTTGGATTAAACCAAAAACAAAATAAAAGGCAGTACAGAACTATCAACTCCAAATGTGAAAATACTAAATACCTAAAGTGTTAAACACCCACCTAGCTACTCAGCTAGGTGAATGCTATAGTGTGATTTACATATATGGCTTATTAAACACCTGGTTATGTATTGTACGCAACTGTATTTGAATAAACACCAGAGGTCCTTTCAAAGTGTGAGAATTATGAACTTTTTGGCTACATTCACCTATCACTCTTAACTGCTGCCAAGACCACTGGGTAGCTTAAAGGTTTCCACACAGCTGATTTGAAACAAACAGGCAGGTCTTCAGGTTTCTGTGTTCTATCTGAACCTTTTTTTTCTTTTGCATTTAGTATACAGTGCTTGAGATAGTATCTACCTTCACTTCTGCAGGGGCACCTTCAGAAGGTCTTCACAGGGGAGGCAAGATGGGGCCCATTGTTAAAATGGATTTATAGCCTCGAGAAGTGAAGAAATCTGCTCTTGCTGATGTAGTTGCATGAAGAAAGTCCTGTCATTTTGTTCTGAAGAGCTCTGAGCGCCCGTTCTGTGCCCGAGGTCTGGGCAGAACTGTGTTCTCCTGGTGGGTGTGTTTATTTGTAAAAGAACTGCCATGCTCTCATTTTGCTTCAACTGCTCCACTGAGGAGCACCTGGCCGAGGCTGTTAGGAAATAGAGCCATCATTACACTGTTCCCGCAAAACTTATAAAGATAGTCAAATGGTGAAGAACTCATGGAAGGAGATAGCACAGTTATTGTTATTGTGTGCAAGTATGCCTCGGCTGGGCAGTGTAGAAACCTGTTTTCTATGTTCACTCATTATTGTGCACTGCCTGTCAAAAAACGATGGTGGTTTCTTTGTGAAACTTTTGCAAATCCCAAACAGCATTTACTGTCTCAGTCTGTAGAGTAAAAATGTCTGGTTGCAGTAAAGACAACAAAAATCTGTACAGGGTCGGAAAAGTGGAGACCCCAAGGGGAGGGTGCGTCCGCTCCACAGTTACTCGCTGTGAATAAAATGTCCATGCGATCCTCTTCGCTCTTGAATTCACATTCATAATTAAAGTAGCAATACTTGAAAGAAAGCATATCACTCCCCCTTGAATGCAAAAGTTTTAAATAAAGATCTCGCTTGATCTATTAGCACTCAGAGTATGTGTTTGGAATGATTCTTTACTACCAAATGAAATTTTAATTCAATATCTATAAAATAATCAAGTGATAACCAGTTTTGTGTTTGCTTAAGGTTGATTAGCTGTGTATTGTGAATCAGATTGAGTCCAGTGGTAAATGAGATCTCTTGCAAAATTATAGATTGTGTATTTAAGACTGTTTGGCTGGGGGGGCAGCAAATTAATAGGAGAGGCCATTGCCCTCACTAACCATCTATTGGTGGTGCCCCTGCTTTTCTCTCATGGCAGTTAGCAAAAAACAAACAAAAAAACATGTGTGGCCTCTTATTGCCTGTGGCAGCACGCCCCAGACCTTGATTACATGTACCCTTACACCCCTAATTCCTAGTATTATTTTGTTTGCCTAAAGCCTAAGATTTTATTCCACCTCTGATACTTCGATTGGTGTTTGTGAGAAAGTGGTGGGTGCAGTCTGGTCAGATAAGGAGGAAGTGAGATGAATGTGAGATATAGTTGCCTAATTGGAAATCTTTCCTCACTAATTCATGTACAATAAAGAATGAAGGCTTTTAAGCTCCAATATTGTGTGTGGGTCTGTGTGTGTGTGTGTGCGCTCACAAAGGGTTGCTTATAGAATTCATAATTCACTGTACTCACTTTAATTACCACCACAGATTTACTGATTTTGATCTTATTCCGTTCTTGTTTTTCCTGTTTCTGTATGCAGCTTTACTCTTACACCCCCCCCCCCACACACACACACACAC
>JAOXNZ010000199.1:20002005-20031491 GCA_028566095.1 Kryptolebias brasiliensis
TTTTAAAAAGTAGAAATTTATCTATTACTAATGCTGCCAAAATAACTTCAAAGTTTTTGATAACATTTTGTTTTTTGTTATATTAGCTAAAACACCAAAGAGTCACCAGGTTGTTTTAAAATATATTGTGATTATTTATTTTTAACAATTTTACACAAAAGTGGAAGAACTTAAAATATAAATCAAACACAAGCAAAGTTGAATTGCATTTCCAAATTAAAAATACTTCTTGCAAAGAGCACAAATTCTTCATTGTTGTTCAGCACTTTGTACATAAATGCCAATAAGTTGACATTAGCTAGTCTATTAGCTGAGTTATTAGCCTCTGTAGTATGCTTTCAGTTAGCTGTTTATTTTACCAACAAACATGCTAAATGTCTGCATGTTGCAGATGTTTGTGTCAAAACACCATTGTCTCAAAGAGTGATGAGTGTTACTAAGTCATGAGAATCTTTGTTTTTATCTACTGGAAACATTTCCAAGCAGATGATTTTGTCTAGTCTAGTGGGTTTCTTCTTCTTTGGTCATCAAATACAGCTGACTGACAGCTCACAGAAAGATAAAACAACAATTTGAGGTGAGGGAAAGTAGAGAAAAGCCCGCTCTGTCTCTGCTGTGTCACTTAAAGGAGTTAAAACCACAGTAAGTGGAAATTGACCTATGTTTATCCTCAATGAGGCTGAAGCACATGTAAAACTGCAACACATGATACACAATACAGCTGTTTTCACAAGCTAAGACATCATTGTATAAATGATGTTTGTGATTGATAGTAAAGGACAATAACTTTAATCCATAAGTAGTTATTAGTCATTATACTAATGGGAGCTTGTTGTTTCACCCTACTTTAGTTGTGTTTAATGGTCAGTTCTATTTGTGCTTATGAGACGTGTGTAGAGGTGTGGGTGCAGCTTGAGTGTGTATGAGGATGTCCAGCTGTCAGAAATCGAGGTTACATGGAGTGACATCCTTTAAATAGAGACATACTCACAGAGGCAGCTTGAACTGACGGATGTTCCTGTCCCTCAGGGACAAGAAGCAAAACCCCAGTTAGACATCCATCAGAAGAACTAGTTTCATCAGGTTCTAATCAGCAACGGTCAGAAGAGTTTACTATCAATATGTAAATAAATATGCTGTTTAAAAACCAGGTGCTTGCCAATTCCTATCCTAACTCACTTATAACAAGAAAGAATTTTGATAATATATTTCTTGTTGGAAATTCTAAACAGCATATGCAGTGTGTTTTGCAATAAAACAATAAAAAAAAATTGTTGTTAAATACAAAAGCATGCATAAATATTCACAAGCCAGGTTCGTTTGCTAACATGTTTGATTTGTGGTGTGCATTTAGTTGAAAAAAAGTGGAAAAGTAAATCAAATTCACAGCTGAATTTGTACTTCTGCAATGGCATCAAAATTAGGTTTTATATTGCAAACTTTACACAGAATATTGGATTTGAGATAAATGCACTAAATTCTTAATAAAACAGAAAAAAAACAAATAGCAAAATTGTGTTTGTCTTCTTGCATTCATGTGTTACAATTTAAGGCCCTCAAAAGCTGAGAAGCAATAGAGCGGAAATCTGTCATTTTTAAAAAGGAATCTATTCAAACCTAAAAGAGTTTGAACACTCAATAATGATCAGAACCAGCAGGCAGGAATAACAAAAAGCTTCTACAACTAAAATGAAAGACAGGCAATCATGTGATGGTCTGTTTCTGTCTGCAGCATTTTTGATAAAATAAAGAAAATGCTTAGAATTTGTTTATGAAAGTTCAAAAACTGTATAAAACCCATAAAACTATAGTTACTTGAAGGAATGCATATTACCTGTCATTGAACATGCCAACGATCTTGTTTGATCTGCTAGTAGCTGAAGTTTGTATATGCATTAGGTTTAGCTACAACTTACAGCTACTAGAAATCTCAATATCTTTAGAAATGACTGCATTATAGCCGTTTTTGTGTTTGCTAAGGCCAGTTAGTTGTGGCAGTCATCTTGAGTTTGGTTGACTCCAAAAGTTAATCAGTTGTAAATGTACACCTGAGAGTTTCATTAAAATCCAAAAAAAAATTTAGTTTTAATTTTAACAGCAAACACCCAGAGCTTCACCAAGATCCATAACCCAGATTCTTTTCAGTCAATGATTTTGTTGTTTTTAAATAAATTGGGGAAAAAAAGACTGTATTAGCCCCCCCCCTGTCGTACTTTTGCGTATTGGTCTTTTGTTTGTATGTTTGTATTGAGATATATGACTGTAAGAAAATAAAAGCATTTTCTCTTTTATGTTTCTGAAACTGTAGCATACAACAAGTTACGAATCAGTAATGCAAGAATATTACTCTACACAGTCTCATACAAACGATCTGTCTGCACTGCCACAGTATTGTGGTGTACTTGTGGTAAGAGTATCAACAACATGTACTGTACACTGTGATTTTTCTGCACCAGTTACATAATGTATGTGGTCACATGAAATGTACGGCTTTAAGACCACCATTTTCTGCTTGTCATTCATTCCCCAAACATAGACCAGGAGGAAATTGATGTTCAAGTTGCTTTTGTGGGTGTGGTTTGGACTATGCTTGAAAACAAGGAGAAAGTAAGACAAATATTCAGACTGAAATCTGTCAGAGTAGAGCAATGGAAAGCGCTAGGAAGAAAACCCCAAAGATGGTGGTTGAGACTTTGGCTAAATGCTGAGAGAAGACTGTAATTTGGACTTTACCACCAAGGTCATGTAAGATTACAGTGAGGCCAAAGATACACTGCAGCAACATCACACATAAGAACTGCCCACCAACAAAAACAACAAGATGGTTATGGCAAGGCAATGTAGCATACACCATGCTTACATCAAAGCACGCTGTAACTTTCTTACCATTAAACTCAATATATGCAACAGTAATGCATCACATACATCCCTGTACATCATATACATAAAAAAAATACTTTTTACTAATTTCTTCATGTTTTGACTTAGGTAAAAATAATTTTAGTATATGCCATTACAGATAGAAAAATACAAAACCTTGTGAAAGCAGGCTATAATTAAGAGAAACATCACTGTCTCATCATGTTTTTCTTACTTCACAACTCAAAACCTAATCCTTGTTGGCCTTCCTTTGGCTTCTCATCACAATGTTGTTTTTTAATTGACCGTACTGTTAGGAAAAGGCACAAACACATACACAACCTAACACACTATGTACTTTAGCCCTGCTACCAGAAAGATGTGAGGCATTTTTGCACTTGCTGCCTAATTGTGCTCATGAGGAGAATGCTGAAAAAGATTTGAGCACACTCGCTTGCAGCGTGTGTCTCTGGGAGTATGAATTGATTTAACTTTTCTTATTTAATAAAAGGAAGCGCTCTTCTGTATCTTTGGAGTTAGGTTGGTGGTGCGATTGAAGCACATTTGTTGTTGTTGAAGCTTTTATCTTAATGATTAACTGAAAACCCAAACAGAAAAAATAATTTAGAAATTAATAAAAAAACAAGCAAATGACTTTGCTTTTACTAAGTCAGTAAACATTAAGATTAAAGTGCTGGGAATCTGGGCCAACGGTGTTTTGGTATTAGTTAAAGTGCTCTGTTTTGATTTAAACACTGCAGTGGTTTGCTGCCTTTAATTGCTCATTCCGCTTTGATCTGAATAATATTAATAGGAAAAATAGCATTACATTGTAATATTGGCCTGTGTTCTGTATTGACTATTAACAGTCCTTCATGTTTTCTGGTCATCCATGTGTTTCTTGTAAAAACCCCAACAGGAACAGGTAAAGTACTGCAATGATATATATTCGTAGAGAAATCCAAACCCATCAGCAAATTAAAGGCCTACCATTCCTGGAAGGAATACCTGTCGTCTGTTGCCTTTCATGCCAGACTTTTAAACTAAAATCATTTTATGTTAGGTTGGCTCCAAAAGCTAGTCACATCCAATGATTATTTTTTGAAAGTCCAGTGGTACATGAGAAATTTTGCTAACAGACAGGCAGGGTTGACCCCAATATTTCTTGCCAAAGTTTTAAACAAATATCTTGTACAATATGCAGTGATCAAAGTATGTGTTGGGAATGATCCTCAGCTACTCTCATACCAATGATTAGATGTAAAATTGACTGAATTATGTCAATGTTTGTTTTCTAAGGTCAGTTGGCTGTGGCAGCCATCTTGGTTTTGGTTGACTCCAAAGGTTAATCAGTTGTGAATGTGCATCCAATGATTATTTCCTGAAAGTTTAATAAAATTAATTTACTGATTAGTGAGATATTTTGCCAGCAGAAAGATATGGTTGTCTGAAAACATCTTGTGCATTCTGTTACCACTTGAAATATGTGTTGGGGATCAGTCCAAGCTACTACCACACCACATTTTAGCTCAATATCTATAAAAGTGAGTTATAGCCCATTTTGTGTTTGCTAAGGTTGATTAGCTGTGGCAGTCATCTTGAATTTATATCTGCTAATTTGAAGAACATAGTATCATCAACTATTTAACCCATTGTTCTCCACTATGGATGTGAAGATTAACTGATTTGTTCTGATTCACGAACACCCATGTGCACAATGAGATTGAATCAATAGAACAACCATGAATAGATGCATTTTTGAGCTGATGAAATCAAATTCATTAAATGATAATAAGAAGAGTCTGAAACAGGTTTTTTTTCTACAAGCGCCCGCCTAAAAGTAATGCAGATAAGTTGAAGATGTGTAGTAATGTTTGTTTTTCCTGGTGCCATTCCTGCTGTGTAGAGATATTATTTTCTCAGTAGTGATATCTAGTGTTTTAGAGGAGAACTGCAGAAGGAACTGTAAAAAAACCCAGCAACTAACACTTTGAAAGAGTGTTTACCACCACTGGTGATGTAGTCACAGCACAATGCAGTGTGCTTCACCCTTATCATGTTTATCAACTAATATTCCAGAATATAAACTTTAAAGTAGAACATGTGAGCTGGCTACAGTGTGGTCTGAAAGTCGCTGACTGCTGTGCAATTGTTTTTATGTTATTCAGATTTGCCACAAGGTGTTCTCACATCATTTTTATTTAATTGGTTTTTAAATTCTCGCAGCTGATGTAACAAGGTACAAAACACTCTTTTGTGAAATAACCTGTTTTGTTATTTCTATTGGAGTCAATGCAGTTGCAGCACACTCTTGAGCTACTGAAAGAGTGTTAAACACTTCTGCTGCCTGGCAAGGTTTCATTTGTTGTATTTATTTGTTCATTGTGAGTCAGGTTTTATGAAAGTGTATTATTGTATAATTTAGAACAAGCTCCTGGTAGTGAATAATTGGTTTCATTGAATGGCATTGTTGGTGTGAAATGTCTGTATTGTTCATGTGCCCAAAAGTCTGTTTTACTTTATTAAGCTCTAAAAGTTAGAGGTTAGTCAGGGTAGCCGTTAAGCATTGTCTAGCACTGTTCATCAGAGACAGATAGGAAATTCAGGTAATTACAACGCTGCTTCACAAGTGTTTTTCTACTAAAGTGGCTAAAGCCCTAGACCATTTTCATTGTTTGTTGGTCTCCATGAGCCTGCCCCAAGCTCCCGATAAAAGTGTTTTTTTGCTCTGGCCCAGTGCAGAGGTTGTGCTGAGTTAGCACCGGTTTATTGATGCCAGAGCCAGAGGTTTCAGTGGCGGAGATGGAAAGAACTGGTCATAAAAGCAAGGTGTGACTCTGGTTTAGCACTGGAACCTGGTGGAAAAAAACCCCATAGAGATGACAACCAATGCCTTATAAGGAAATGGTAGACAGATATAACTGAGGTTAAGAACGTATAAAAGGAGAAGTTGATGATAGACAAGCTAATGTACAATGATCTGTTGCTTGTGATGTTTTATGCAACCCAAATGTGCTCAATCAAGCCATGTATCTCTAAATCTTCTTTGAAGCTACTTATATCTGAAGAGTTATTTGTACTGACTTTGGATACTTTCTTTGCTTTGTTGCCTTGTATTACATTGAATATCACTGTGTTGAATCAAAACTCATACTGAGTTGTACTGTATCTTGATTGATGAGTGAATCCTATCTGGTTGTATTGGATTTTGCTAGTCATGTATCAGATTAATGGCAGTGTGTCGAAATATCATATCAGTAACAGACCAGGGATGTACAACCCTACTGTCCATCCAATTTAGGAAGAAAATACAGTAATCCATCAACTGCAATAATCAAAAATAATACAAGCAAAAGCTTTGAATAAACCTGTCTATATGTTTGCATGCTCAGTTTCTCCAAACAGTTCTTTTCACACAGTAGTGAACATTTGACATGGCTGATTATTTGCTGTATCTCGGAAAATCAATCAGAGATTCAGCCTGACCTGTAAGCTTGTTTTGAGAAAAAGCTTGTGGAGACTTAACATGAATCCAAAATTGACAACAAAAAAAAGCTTCTGCACTTATTCTCTAAACTGATCCATTTGCCAACTTCCTTATTCATACACATCTATCACAAGCAATGATAGAACTAAAATAATCTTTAAAGTTGCTCCCATTTTTTCAGTGATTTGCATCAATTGATCTAAAGCCAAAGAAATAAAACAGACATTTAATGTAAAACATTTTCATACTACCACAAATTTACTTCATAAACATGATCGTTACAATATTTCACACCAATAATCTCACATGGGCCAGCTTTTAGCTTCTCACAACTTCAAATGTGGCTGGCTCATTTCTTTCTTTTTTATTATAGATCTTTACTATTGGTAGCTTTAAAAAGCCCATAACTGTGATTGATGGTTTGGCACGTCCTGGCCTGCCCTGTATTTAATGCCTTCACTTGATGAGCTATAAAACTCTAAATAGATAATCAATACGTGGTCACCACACTTCAAGCAACCTAAAAAGGCTGATGAAAACTTTTGTGGCTTTCAAAATGGTCTTGAATGAATTTGAATGTGTAGCGACAAATGTTAATTAATTTTCCATTATGAGCTGTGAAATAATATGCACAAGTATCGAAACAAAAACGGCACTCTTTGATTATCTTTACAAGACTGCTGACTTAGCCATGAATGCATTAGGACATTACTCTCTATTTCACCTCTGACCTTTGTTTCCCTCCATCCCCTTGTTCCTTTTTCTGTCTTTCAGGTGGTTATGGTGGGTTCATCCATAAACGAACGAGATCAGATGTTGTTTATCAGCACAGATGAGGGTTCCTCCTTCCAACGACAATCCATTGACTTCACACCAGAGACACTCATCTTCCACCCAAAGGAAGAAGACAAGCTGCTGGCCTACTGCAAGGATGGCAGGGTGAGTTTCAGAGCTGCTCATGCATGAAGACTATCAATAATAATGGGACAGTAATGGGTGCCTTTAATGGTTCCCAAATAGGTTTTCCATAAGTTTGCAAATGCTTTAACAATCATTTATGAAACAGTTATAAAACACCGTTCACACATTGAAGCAGGTTCACTATTTGACAATATCAAGTATTATACTTTTATTTAGCAAAGTAAATGTAATTTATTCATAATTTTTCAAGCATCTTTTTTAACTAAATATCTATTTATTTAGTTACAAATGCTCATAGTGCTTACATGGAGGTTATTCAATTACAAATGTCTGTTACTTTAAATCTAAATTATAAAGAATAGAGAGTACAGATAAAAGTTGGTCTACTATTTGGGAAGAAACAATGTTTTTTTTAATTTAATTCACTGTAACTATTTACTATTAGTTTATTAAGTGTCATTAACATAATTAATAATTACATAATGAACTATTAATTAGTACTTTATAAGATATTCTTATTGTAAAGTGGTACTGAATAAAGTTTATGTTAGATACACAAATATACACTCAGTTTTTATATAACATTTTACTTTGATTGCACAATATTTTTTTCTATTTCAGATGCACAAATCATCTCAAGAAGTATTTTAGATTGCTTCACATTTAAGGTCAAAATAATACGTTTGGATTTATTGAAATGCTTATCTGTGGATTGGCTGTCAGTAATCAATATCTTGCCTGCAGTAGTAATTCCTCCGAATGTTATGAGTTTAGATTTACTGAGTCAAGTTAGCTGCTAATTTGAGTGGGGCAAGATAAAAAGTGGATTACTGGCATCATTGTTCTGCACTTTGTACAAACGTTATGGTATAAACATTTACACCGCTGTCAAGTTTTGCCTTACACAGTTATAGAAGTCTATTGTTATTTATATTGAAAACTGAGTCAGTCTGTGGCCCATTACCAGTAATGGTTCATGTGAAACTTATATTGTAAAACAAATCATTTTAAGCAAAAACTACCTGATGCAAAAGTAATTCTATGTAAAAAAAAAAAAAATAAAATAAAGTTTTATATTGATTTAAGCTAAATCAGTGCATAATTTTCATCAGATAGTTTCTTTGCCTGGTGATACTAATATATTCTGTTTAACGATTACTGGTACCAAACACAGACTGAGTCTTTATTTTAAATAACCATATAATTTTCTTTATGAACAACTGTCTAATGCAAAAATTTCAACAGTGTAAAGGTTTATAAAGCAGTGTTTGTATGAACTATTTAAAATTTTTGAGAATGGAGCAGTGGCATACCTAGAAATTGATTTATGAGTGGGCCAAATAAAATGATCATAACTTGAACAGTAGAGAGTAGAAATTAATGAATGTTCGTTACCTTGTTGTTTGTAGGTTATACTTCAGCAGTCCTTATGGCTGATTTACTCACACAACGTATCTTAAAAAGGAAAAAAAAAAAAAAGGTTTTGTGTTCTTTGTTATTCTTATTTATTTTAAAATGTGTGCAAAAAAACAAAAAAAAGGACCAAAAAAAGAGAACACATGCTTTTGTTTGGGCCTTGGTATGACCATATCCATGACCACCCCCCTGAATTTAATTTGTTTTACTACAACAAAAAAATTGTTTTGTAACTGGTCCCACTCAGGGCAATTTGGTTAGCTTGTCTACCTCGAGAGTACTTCTGCCTGATGTTCCAAATTGCTAAAGCTCCAGCCTTTGTCAGTTCAAATGATGCAAACTATCTCTTTAATGGTACAGATTGATGATGATGATTTTTGTTTCTGACCAGTGTGACAGCTGACAGGGC
The DNA here is from genome assembly GCA_028566095.1 of Kryptolebias brasiliensis. NCBI lineage: Eukaryota > Metazoa > Chordata > Actinopteri > Cyprinodontiformes > Rivulidae > Kryptolebias > Kryptolebias brasiliensis. The sequence continues at coordinate 20,011,098 of JAOXNZ010000199.1, forward strand.
TGCTCTGTTCTGCTTTAACACTGTTGGGACAAACGATGTGAGCAGCTGACAATCTGACGGATTCAATTCTCTAGAATTTGTCCTGATTATATAAACAGCTTTCTGTGGTAGAAACACTTAAAAAGAGCACAGTTTCATGGACAGCTGCACAATAATTTTTTTATGAAAATGTGCAAAAGCATTTAGCTGCTTGAAACAATTATTAAACAGTTCCTAAGGATACATGTGAATGCCGTTTTATAGAACTGATGAAGAGGTTAAAGCGAGCTTTAAGCCAACGGCCTCACGGTGGTGTTCGACATCTCATTAAAGTAAAACTGTCACTTCCTGTGCAAGTGTTAAAACAGGCCATTTAATGGTGACAGATATACTGTGCAGAGGGATCCTCAGGTGCTGCTTAATGAATGTGCATGCACACTTCCACAGCAGATAATAATGCAGCTACGTGGCTCTCAGATTTTTCAACTGCTGTTTTCCATCCACACTGATTGTAGCTGGGAGGCTTTGTAATGATTCAGTGGCTGCATTTAAGTATTCAATGCTGCACAAGAGGAGCTCCAAAATGTGATCAGTCTTTGTTAAGGGCTCGATTTTCTCTCATGATTCAAACACTGTGGTAGAATAAACCTATATATCAGAGGTTTACATCAATATGTGATCATGTCTAATCCATTTTTAAGCCAGTAACAAAGAGTAAATTAGATTTCTGCAAGACTTAACATGTCATGTGACAGCAAAGGTTTACAATCAGTTAATCAAGCTACATCTGTAAGTGATCTTTCATTTAGAGATTAAAAATGGAAGAAAAAATAAATGTTTTCATTACAAAATATGAAGTGAACAATTTTATCTCCTTTTATATTGTCCACCACTATGAAAGGCAAGTGCTTTGTTTGTTAGCAGAGTATTTCATGAACCACCAGTCGGATTTTAACAAAACTTTCAGAAAGTATTCATTGAATGTACTTCTACAACTGATTAACGTTTGGAGACAACCTGACTGAAGATGGCTGCCACAGCTAAGTGACCTTAGCAAACACACAAATGACTTGAACTCAGTTATCCATTTTTAATCTCAAACATTGAGCTAAAATTTGGTGTGGTAGTATCTGAGAGCCATCCCCATCATATACTCTGAGTGCTATGTGATTGCTTTAGATCTACATTTAAAACTTTGATATGAAAGGCAGGGGGCATTTTGCATTCCTATAAGGTATGCTTCTTTAATTTAACTTTGTTTGTCTAACTTTGTTAGACTTTTTTTTTTCAGACAGACATATATTGGATACTATCACCTCCTCAGCTCACAAACTTCTTCAAATTAGATGGTCCTAAATAGACATATGCATTTCTTGAAGGAATCCTTATCATTCACCACCTTTCATGTCAGAATTTTAAAAAGATTGTAAAAAGATGGAGTTTTATCTTTTTTGGAACAATCTTTAAAATAACATTCTATGTGATCACACGCAATATTGTAAGATGGTATGCAGTTTGTCAGGACTTTGAGTATGTGTTGGAGATGACTCTCAGTTACTACTATTGTGGTAAACAAGATAGAAGAGATGGGAAACCCAGCTTGTTGATTTATATCAATTTATAACAAAGAAATGTTGAGAAGAAGAATGTTTATAGAAAATAAATAGATTTTATCAGGCTTACACCCTGTTCCCATGTTTTCATACCCAGGGCAGGAACTGTAGGCTAAAACATTTGGATCTTGAAAAGAGGACAACTGCACTCCTTTTTTGGTTCTTGGGGATGAAAATGTATTACCTCCTAACTGAAAAGTCTCTTAAACACTTTTTTTTGCTGCTTATCTGGGTCTGGGTTTGGTAGCAAAATGTTTTACAACAAACCCCCTAGACAGCTCTAACCACTTCTACCAATTCATCAGTGTTCCTCAGACAGTTGAGAGAAATAATATTTCTAGTAAGGCTCACCAACCTTCCCTGGGAGGCTTTCAAGATACAACCTGACTACCTCACCCAGTTCCTTTTTTTACACAGAAGTAGAGACTCTACTCTGAGCCTTTCTCATATGACTGAGCTTCTCACCCTATCATTGCAAGTGAACCCAGACACCCTTTCAAGGAAGCTCATTTTTGCTTATTTTTAACAAATGATAAAAGTTGAAATTTAGACAAACGGGTATCTCAGCTGAGCTGTATCCTCATCATGACAGACAGTAAAACTATTGGTACTTCCTCAATCAGTCAGTCTCCAAGTTTTTTTTATTTTTACCTCCATGTGTGAACCAAACCTAAACATAGTTCAACTCCTCCCCTATAGGTAGAAAATCATTTGCCACCTAGAGTGAGCATTTAGTCTTTTTCCAGCAGAGGACCCCAGCTGCTGAAAACAACCCTAGTCCACGCTGACAAACATCCATTCAATGGAGTCAATGGTATAAAACCCTGGTGCAGTTGAATAAACCACTGGAAAAAAGTGAAACAGTGATACAAACCAAGTTATTACTCTTGTTGTATAAGAACCAAATGGTTCATTGCAAAGAGCCCAGAATGCCATACCTTTAAAGCATCTCCTGCAAGAAGTCTTATCGAAGTTCACAAGACACATAAAGACTGGTAGGGCACTGCCATCGAGTGTTCTTGCAATGGTATAGGCATGGTATTCCATAACATGTACAAAAACCACACCTCCACAAATTAGCATCACAATGTGGTGGAGCTGTTTGAGTACCCCAGTTATCCTAGGAGCTATTTTGTTTAAGGCAGATGGTCATCACCCTTGGTAGGATCTTAACAATATGTCTAAGCATAATTGCTTGCTTGGATTAGGGTTTCACCCTTGAGTCAGACCTGGGGAAGATTTGACAAGGCTTTTTGCCCCTGGGACCTGCTTCACAACAGTCTGAACAAGCTACATGTTCCCCCTATGGAACAGCCACAGACAGGGGGTGTTCCAAAGGTCTGAAATTGGTGGCTGAAGTCTAATATAGAGATCTTGTTGCCCAATAAAAAAACTTCAAGTTTACAGCTTATATTTTTCCATATCTGTTTTTTAATCCAATTTTTACAAACTAAGCAACAAACTACCTGCCTTTTGTTTCCACAAGTGTATATCAATGGTCATACAGTAGTCAGACTTAATATTGTAATTAAAGTAATAAACCTTATATATCTTGGAATTGGGAAACTGTTGCTCTAAAATAGTAGCAAAAACAATAAAAAAATACATCAACCATTCACCCTTGTTTCATTTTGTAAAAAAAAAAAAACCTAGAGGAGGAGAGTTAGCAGCAGGACATGTGGATATACTTTTTTTTATTTTTTTGAGCGATGGAAAAGTGAGCAAAACCACTGAAGTGAAACAGAAGCATCCAATTATTTCCAGCACTGTCTCATTTATTTATGACAATCACTAAAGGATAGCACATTAAATCCGTCAGGGATCATATCGTGCCTGAAAATGATGCACAGACCATTTAACCATGACAGTGAGTTCCCTGAAAACTGACCACCCTATTTTTTCATTTTAAACTAATGATTTTTGTCAGTATAATGAAGAAAGTATCCTATTTTATCAAGTATATGCATTACTCACACTCTGCATTATACAGCATACTCAGTATAAGGAACAAAGCATCATTTGCAATGTTCTCCAATATGTTTTACTCACAGAAAAACTGTAATTTTATTTCACCAAATACATTATTTCATGGGTTCACCTGGGGTTTTTATTTCTATTGTCAAATTTAATATATATGAAGACACTTCATAATGAGGCTATATTGTTGTCAGGTTGTCTTTTTATCCATTTAGTCATTTATTTCTAAATCAGTTTGTTTTGCTATTATAATATCTCAATATCGGCAATATCGAAAGCATCTTGGCCAACTGCATCACTTCCTGGTATAGTGACAGGAGGGTGAATGACAGAAAGACCTTGCAGCGTGTGGTGAGAATGGTGGAGAGAGTCATAGGGGACACACTTCCCTCCTTAGAGTCCATTATCGAGAAGAGATGTAAGAAAAATGCCTGTAATGCGTGAAAAATCCCTCCCACCCTGCCCACAAGCTGTTTAACCTATGGCCATCTGGAAGACAATACTGTTCAATTGCATAAAGAGATAGAATGTACAACAGCATCCGTCCTCTAGTGAGAAGGCTGCTGAATCTACAGTAGCACCCTGAACACACCAGTACTAGGCAGTTCATGGAAATCAAACTGTTAGGGCAAGCTCTGTAATCAAGTTAACCTTATCTTTTTAAATGTCTTTGGAATGGGCCTTAACAATAAATTCTATCACTAAAGATAATTCATATTTTCAGATGACCATAAGGAAAAAAAAAATATTTGCAGTTATGAGATGGATGCAAACTTCTGTCAATGACAAACATTTTCTGGAAGGTAGAGATATGTTTGTGGTGCTATCTATTTCTCAACTCGAATGGGCTTTTCAGACATCAAGGATAGAACATTTGTAAGAATCAATAGAATTTCATTATGAGCATGATCAATGCCATACATGTTTAGCCAATCCACACATTACTCCCAATACATTATTCCAAACACAGCTCGAAACACACACATACACCTCCCACCTCACACCTGTTTGAATAATAATTAATTCAGGTCAGTTTTAAATTGGTGAACCATAAAATTTTGGTAGCTTTATTTGTTGATTTCTTTCATTTTTTCATTCATTCCCTTTCACTCTATCAGTTTATACTTCATTGTGACAAATACAGCTGGTAGTAGGGTGCAAGTTGGATTTATGATTAAAACTGCTTTTTTTCTGATTGCTAATTTGTTTCTATTTCTGTTTGTCCAGCTTTATGCTTCAGGAGATCTGGGCCACAAGTGGACTTTACTTCAAGAGAGGGTGACCAAGGACAGAGTCTTCTGGTCAGTTGAACTTTTATTTTCCTGTTTTTTTCAAAGACAAGGACAGCCCAGCGTGCTGCCCTTCTACATTTCTGAAAAGTCTATTCTGTATACGTTCCTAGTTCAAAAAAGACCAGTTCACTCACTACCAACTATGCAAACTGTTGACAATCCATCCCCTGTCCCCAAAAAAATGTAATTACTTGTTGGGTACCTTACTAAAACAACTTCATGCAAGAAGTTGCAATGTTATTTTTGAAATCTAATTTGGCAGTCAAACATTACATTTCAGTGTAAAATTCCAGTGTGAATAACACCAGTATTGGTTTCCACAATGTTTTTAGATCTTTTTTTATGTTTCTATGGCACTGAAGCCTTATTAGAAACATTTCATAAGATTCAAAGGCTTTTATTGACAATTACATTAAGTATAAACAAAGAGTCAATATTTGCAGTATTGACCCTTTTTGTTCAAGACCTCTGCATTTTGCCCTGACATGCTGTCAATCAACTTGTTTGCCAAACCCTGACTGATGGCAGCCCGGTGTTGCATAATCAATGCTTGCAGTCTGTCAGAATTTGTGGATTTTTGAGTGTTGCCAGCAACACATCATGATTAATTGTATCAAAGGCTAGTTTTATAATCAGAAAGACAGCTCCAACAGAACCTCACTTGTTCGATAAGCTTTTGACGTTCTCAAGAAAATAACAGGTGGCTGTCTCAGTTTAAAGATGTTTGTGAAACCCAAACTGCACTGGGTGGAAAGGGGTATCACATAAATTAAGACGTTTTATTAAATGCATGGAGACCCATTTCACAGCCACCTTTGAAACTGGAGGTAAAATACTAATTGGGCAGTAATTTTGACAATTACTTTTTAACAAATATTATTTGTGTCATTTAAGAGGGGTTATTATTAGCTAGCCATGACGTCTATCATGGCCAGAGATAGAACCCCAACTCTAATTTCTATTTCTCCTAGCAGAGACTCAGCCTTCAGATCAACTGAATTTCTCATCCTCACCTCCTTAACTTTAAATAAACTGGTACACAAACTTTGTTGCGTTAAAGCAGAAGTAATTGCTTTACTGGTCAGTACAAGTGGTGCATGATGGTGGGCCATGGTGGTTTAGTGGTTACACTGTTGCATCAAAATAAGCTTGAATGTAAGCTGTTCAAGCCTTTTTGTAGTGTTCTGTACAGGGTATATGTTGCCTGAAGACAGGGTGGGGCTTCTGATCTGCAGCTTCAAACAAGGCAAAATGGGCTTGAAAAGTAGAGGGATGTTCAATCTAGATATGAATAGTTTATCATCATATACAGTGATAGTGAGCAACATTGTCATAACATAAAGTTAACCTTGAGATAACATAATGGCATTGTTTATTGTGACATGCTGAATTTCCCTTAGCAAGTCGCTACAATATAACATCTTGAAACACTTCAGGGATGTTTCACAATTAGAAAATACTGTAACAAAGCTCAAACAACAATTCCGTTCGTAGAGATGCCCTCCCTACAATCATAAACATGAAAAATTACATCAATATTCTCATTTGGAACAGAAACACAGAAATAAAATCCTCAAGTGTTACAATTAAAATTGTTAATGCTTTGCATTTAAATAAATTACATTTAGCCACATTGTATGCTTAAGAATTAAATGATTTTTTTAAAACTGAGACACATTCTGCTCTGATTTAGTTGGCTTGGGTAAAACTTCCCAACTCTGACACTGAACTGAAACTCATTTTGACTTAAGTTTGCAACAAGCACTTGTTGAAATAAAAGATATGTTCAGGTAAACCTCAGAGATAGGATTAGCTTCTGTTTGTTTTAATCTGTCCTTATATGTGCCTGTAGCCTAACAGTTATAAAGGCATCAAGAGAAAAGGAGCAACCTGCTATCAAGATGGTTTAGACAAATCTGTTCCCACAGGTTTTGTTTTTGTGACTGAGGGTGGTTTTTGTCATCCTGAACAAAAAGAAGCATCTCTTTTTAATTAAAATGGCATCTAACAGAATGACAATTGACAACAAACACAAATGTTTAAGGACAGGTGATGAAAATGAAATGCTTTGAAAAACCTTTATATGAAAAATAATAGAGCAGCAGACACCAGTGGGCTGACATTGAATCCCCACACATGGATTATGTTCCTGTATGTTTGCAGTTGTTGCTTTCTCTCCATTTCATTTTCGCTGATTTCTTTTCAGCCCACTCAGTCTGTCTTCACTTTCCTGCAAAAAGATGGAAATCGACCTCATGTGAAGGTCAAAGTGTAATCTAACCTTCTTGGACTCAATGTACAAAGTATACATTTTTAGACATTCTTATTTCAAACTTACAGCTTAAGCTTTTAACCAGAGTAACCAGCATTAAACATAAAGTCAGTGGTTCAAAGCCTTCGTCTTCTTCTCTGGGACTTTTTGAAGAAGACATGTGGGAGACTATTCTGGTAGACGATAGAGAGGAAACAGTGCAACAATAATCAGAACTTTTCTGACATTTTTTTTTCCCCATTAACAGGTTTGCATCAAATCCTCATGTTGCAGCCAACAAACTTTAGGTATATTATTTATTTTATATATTATTATCCCCATGGTCAAACAGCTTTTTTAAAATGGTATTAAATCAGCAAACTTCCTGCAAACATTGCAAAAGCTATATCCCATTTCCTAGTGTTGGCCCCCAACCCTACCCCTTTATTCAAAGTCACAAGGGACAGTAGGTAAAGTATTCTTCTATGAAACGGAACACAAAGTTGATAAGCTATGTCCATTATACCTTTATATAAACACACCCAATGTCAATGTGATCATATATGAAGTGGAACTATTTATCTACCTTCCAAAAGACTTGTCTTCAGGTTTCATGCTTGTTATGAAAGATCTTCTAATGAGAAAAATAGTTTGTGAATTTTTTTGCTAGCACAGTTCATACTCCTTTATTTCAAGGAGTGCCCCTGAAAAATATCAGTTTGAATGAGCAGATTTGCCGTACTCTACAGCATAAAAGAGTAAGGACACCCTGACCTCTCTGCTAAATGTTCTAAATGTAGGTGTGGAGCTAAGAGTTCAGAGCTAAGAGTTAAGGTTGATTTATACGAAGTGAAGAAATCTGTTCTTACTGACGTAGTTGTGTAACAAAAATCATGTCATGTTGTTCTCAGGCTTCAAGAGCCTGTTCTGTACACAAGGTCTGGGCAGAATTTTTTCTCACGGGGTATGCACCAAATATTGTGTGACTGGTCAGAACTTTGCAGGCATGTTTGTTTATGCAGAATGGTGCTTGAGCCATAATGCTGTCATTTTGCTTCTACTGCTCCACTTCCAGAAGTCTGCTGTTATGCTAGCAAGATGGATAGTTTTGAAAAGCAGCTGGTCAAGACTGTTAGGAAATATAGCCAACTTTACAACTGTTCCAGTAAAACTGATAAGGATAGTCAAATAGCCAAAAACTCATAGAAGGAGATGTCACAGTTATTGTGCACAAAGGAAATTGCGCAAAGACAGAGGCAGCTCTTTGTATCTGTGCTGGCCAGGAGGAAGTACACCTCAGCCAGGCAGTATATGGACACGTTCCTGTGTTCGCTCAGTATTGTGCACCATCTGTTAGAAACAGTGGCAGTCTCTTTGTGAGAAATTTGCAAATGCCAAACGGCGTTTACTGTCTCATCCCTGATGTGTTCTGAGAAGAATGTACCAGGTCAGTTGTATAGAACAAGGCGAGCATGTCACAGGAGAGTATCTCAAGAACATGGACAATAGAAGGAAAACCTGTTTAACAACTACTATAAGTGTAGCAGCATTATGATTGCTTTCACACTGGAGGTTTTCCAAATTTGCCATGGTCCAGCCACATTCTAACAGGTTGTGTATGTCAACGAGAACGTAGTGAGGTCTTAATTCAGAGTGAATGGGGCTGAAGTGGTGTAATGGGATTTGGTCAAAACCAGAAAAAGGATCCACCTAAAGTCACACAGAACTGAAGCCCTAGAGATGCATGTTTTAAATCACACCCTTCATTTGAAAAAATGAGATTAGACTGTGCTCTGTTGCTTAAATTTAAAGGACTGCAAGAAATTGCATGAATTAGGAAATATTTGAGTGAGTGGATTGAAGGAATATTTTTTTAACTTGTATAGAAGGGGTTGACCTTTTTTATACCCAATTGTATTAGCTGGCAGCACTGTGCAGTACTTATTTTGAACATGTAATTATGTGAACTCGTCTTCAAATCGTTTTAACACATTCAGTTTGAAGTAGAATATTAGAGAATACTTTAAACTTTAAACAGGCCTACATAAAAATCAAAAATACCTGTGGTATGGACTTCGTGTCTACACCAAATGATGAGGCTTTTGCAGAGGGTATGTTCTGGGTATTTTACTTAATAATTAAGCATGCACACTTGGTGGGCATGTGAACTTTCTGATGATACGTGAGTGTTTGTGTGAATAAAAAGTGCAGAGTTTTTTTTCTTTTGTGGTGCACAGAAATGCCAAAACTATTGTACATATGGGCTTTTAAAAAACTAGTTTTTATCGTATTTCATAAAGACCCTAAAACTAACATATAAATATGATAATTATTGTATATCTGGCAACACTGGTGTAAAGACCCAATTCATGTTGAATTTGTTTGTTTTTTCTCTCTATTGACTGAGGGTTTTCTATCACTATGATGTTCTTTGATGATCTATGCCCAGAGATCTCTCATCTTTTTCACTTCCAGCCATGCCTCTATGGCTTACTAATTGCTCATAAAATCTTTTTTATAAAGAAGGTAACAATGTTTTAAACTTCCATTCCATCTTTTCTCAGCTAATGAAAATTCAACTCTAATTGCATGAACTACTTATTTTACAGCTCACTGAAGGGCACACAGAGCATATGCACAGTAGTTTACAGTATTGGTGTCCTTTTGAAAAGGAATGAGAGCATAAAATTGGAGGATTTTAAAGCATGTAATGCTAAACTTTTAAGTGCACTTTCCTTGATGAGTTTTTTTATATTCACTCTAGCACATAAAGAGTACCCAAAGAAAGTTCACTCATACATTTTGATTTTTTTTAGTTTCAGATTAAGTATTTCTTATATAATTATAAAATTATTATTCCAGTACCAAACACTTCTCACGTCTCTGAGCCAAGTGCCTTTTTTTGTAAAGTTCAAGCTGAATGTGAGCTTGTCTTCAAAAAAAGGTTTTAGTGATGAATGATTGTGATCTATTCATTGATTTTATCTTTTTCAAAAGTTCTATATACTGGATATCAGTTAATCCTTAATAAAAACTAGGAAAAGGCATAAAAGTAAAAATATTAAAAATCTAACAATTAAAATAAAGGTCAGATTAAGGGCCAGTTTACTCAACTCTGGATATTTTTCCTTTTACAATTTTTTTTTTTTTTTTGTCTACATTATTCTAAACAAAAACACTAAAATATCCATGCCATGACAGTAGGTGGCAAGAACATCCACAAAATCGACATATCGAAATACAGAGAAAAAAACATCCTGTCTTAGTTGAAGATTCTCCCAAAACTTTTTCCTTTATACTGTTATGGCCTGGCTCCAGGGTCGCAACAAATAATGGAAGCGAAGCATGGGATCTGGCGGTAGGAAAATAAATGAATAAATGAATTAAACAAAGATACCGGTGGGGAGAGCATTCACGATGTCCGTGGCCTGGCTGCCACACTCCAACTCCAACTTCAACAGACTGTAGACGACTCAGGCAGCAGCTCCAGCAAACTGCCCGACTGAACTGACTTGTAGCAGACTGAGCATCAGGCGACCTGACGACTGGAGGAACCAGACGGAACTGCAGAAGACTGCAGACAAAGAGAACCAGGAGAGAACTGAGCAGAGGAACAACTGAGGACCAACTGCAGACTGAGAGTAGGCGGTGGCTCCTGGAGACACTGGCCAAGTGTCTCCACTCCCATCAGCCGCAATCCAATCAGGAGCAATCAGGCACTCTGAAACAGTGAAAACAACACACACACACAGACCAAGACAAAGGCCTAGGGCCGTAACAATACCATATACAGTTTCCTCTCAATTACTATACATTTAGCACACATTCAAAGTTTGAGGGTGACAGGATCAGGACAAAGTTAGACAGATGTAGAAAAAAACTGATTAAAAAATTTGCTTTATTGTTGTTTGGATATCTGGGGCACAAAGAAATAGTAGGCACGTACAAAATAGGCTGCTACATCCTTGCTTCTGTAAAGCTTGTATCTCAAGTTCACATGGATTCACAACTGAGCTTTTATAAGTCTCTGCTTTGAAAAGTAACACTGAATTTACCAAAAAACAGTAGCTTCAATGATGGACAATCACATCCATTGGCTTATCATTTTAAGCATTCCATTGCTATCATCTATGAAGAATTTGTCAACTGTGGTTTATCTAAAATGTAGAATTGGTCACATAATTTTAGGTCTAATTTCCAACAGACTAGTCAGAAATTCCTTTAATAATGTGATTCTTTTATGTGTTTCAGGTCTGTAACTGCTGTGGATGTGGACCCTGATCTGGTGCATATGGAAATGCAAGATACAAGTGGAGGTGCTGTAATATTTTATCTGTTTATTTATCCAAAGATACTGTACAGAGCTGGTTGTATCATCACGATATTTTTTTTTAGTTCAGATTCCAGTCATCTAAGTTCTTTACAAATGTTCTGATTTACTGACTTATAAGCTTAAAAGACATGCAGGAAGCCAATGTTCTCAAAAGTGACTAAAACATTCAAATGTAGGCAAAGATTAACTAACCCTATTTTTTTTTCCAGGTGACATGAAATATGAGTATTCTTGAGTTGTAACAAAAAAGAGTTCAGTTAAAAACATTCAACTGTGAAACATTTAATTCAATTTAATTCAGTTTATTTATATAGAGCCAATGCCCAACAAAGTCATCTCAGGACACCATACAATTTTTGCTGACAACCATGTTTGGGTTTTTGGACAGTATCATGTTGCGACATAAATTAGCATCCTACAACCAACAACTGTCAAACAAAGGTCTTCATCACTTATGCACATCCACAAAGACAGAACAAACTCTACAGAGTTCTTTTAAAAGTTATCAGGGTAAACCCAACAACTTATTTTAGCAATGGTCTGATAGCAAATCCCCAGGCCAAGTCTGCTGTGCTAAGGATTAAATTATTAATAACTGATGCCCAATCTGATACAAGAATCAGTTGTAGGTTAGCTCAAATCTGTTAATTAGTTAATTGGCAGTCTTAGCCAATTCAGTTTATTTATATAACAGCATTTCACAACATAAGTCATCTCAGGACACTGTACAAAAACATTCACATACATTATAAGAAGCCAATTAGTAAAAGTTATTTAACTAAGAAAGCCAGCAGATTGCATTAAATCTTAATTTCATTGCTATTTCCCATCCAGAGCAGCACATTGGCAACAGTGGAAAAGAATGACTTCCTTTTAACAGGAAGAAACCTCCAGCAGAACCAGCCTCAGGATGGGCGGCCATCTGCTTCGACCGGCTGGGGTTTGAGAGGACAGAAAACACACATAAACACAGAATGGCTGGTCCAGGTGGAGTTTCTATAGAAAGAAAGACAAAGAAAAATACACGATAGTCATAGAAATAATTACAAATAAAAACATGGAGAGTAGAGCAAGTAAAGACACCAGCAGAGTGATGAAATGTAGTCAATCAAAGTGCTCACTCACAGCACCTGCTCAAACTCAATTCAGAACCTAAAACACAGCAATGATTGAAAATGTTGCCGTGTACCCAAACTCAGTGAGGATGTTTAAGGTCCTACTGCTCTCTACACGACCTATTAAAACATGGCTGGATTGTGGCAAACTTGGAAAATCTCTTTCAGTGTGAAAGCAATAAGCAATTATTTTTAGTAATTGCTAAATAGCTGGTGTAGATTCTCAGTCATCCAGGACATGGTAAATCCAAAAAAGGTTAAAAACAAAATTGAAGTCCAGTTGCTTTTGTTTTTAACCTTTTTTGGACACACTTAAAAATTGAACTAATATGGAGAGTGAAAACTAATTAAGCTCCCCTAAACACTTTCAGAAAGTATCAATCATTACATAAATTGTGTCCCACAAACAAGTTCTGCTTACTTTAGCGTTACAAACATGATTAAACCAAGGAGATAAACAACGCATCTAAACAAAAACACAAATGTTGCCACAACTCTTTGGTTCAGCCCCAGCGGGTCACGTTATGAGTGTTGCTATAAAACCCAGAAAGCTCCAAGTCAACCGCCACAATTCAACATCTGAGACGAGGATTTGGACTATCATCTGGTTCACCGATAACACGCTGAACTCAAAGACTGACAACATGGTGGCCTGGGGAGGGCCAAGGTGTAGAACATGACGTAAGCAGATCAACTTACTTGGGTGAAAATGCGACGGGAGAGACGAACTGCGAAATGTTTGTTGGAAAATCTATAGAGCCTGCACAGTCCGAAAAGGGGAGCAAAGGGTACAGATCAGCAGCTCTAGTGACTGCAGAGAAGCTGAGGTACGAAGGTGCATCCTTGTTTTACTTCTAAAGGTTCTACTTTCTTGCAGTTAGTTTGTAAAATCAACTGATTTGAGAACAGTCAGAAATTTATATGATTTTAAGTTGGGAAGGGCAAAGACGTAGATGCTTTCAAATTACTGACCCAGACTGATTTATTGATTTATTATTATTATTATTTTTTAGAAAAATACATTTAAAACAAATTAAGGTAATAATTAATAACAAAATAAAGATATCAGAAATATTTCATGACTTCAAAATAATATCTGTTAACTATAAGGAAGCTCTACAAAGTAACTGAAAGAGACGGTAAAACTACAATGAATAAATATAAAATGGTACATAATACACCTGTCAAAAAAATGGCGGAGTACTAAAAATCCAAAGCACGAATTTCCTCACACAACAATCCTGAATACATGTGTCTAGAGTTGGAGCACAGACAAGGTTCTCACAAAGGGGTCACCTGTCACCTTGACCTTTGACCTTGAATTCAACAGGGATCATTCTTGGTACATGAGGCGTCCAGCAGTGTAGTTTGACATTTCTACGTGACACGGTTGCAGAATTAGAGCTCGGACAAGATTTTTACAAAGTGGTCACTTGTGACCTTGACATTTGACCCCAAGACCTTGAAATCAATAGGGATCATCCTTGACCAGGTCTCCAGCTATGCAGTTTGACATTTCTGTTAAAGGGTTATCAATTTAGAGCTCTGACGAGGAATTGTGACGGCGCCACAACATATGTACTGTCTTAGGACAGGTGTATAAAAAAGTACTTTCATAGTATAATATATAAGACAATATCAGAAATGTGTTAAATTTACAGCATAAAATTCACAATATTTCCTAATATAGGTCATTTCACTTTTCCATTAGTGGAACTTCAGTACATTTAGGACCTAGATTAAGTTACAGGTGAAAAGCAGGTCACAGTTGTAGATTCTTGAATCACAAGTGACCACGACTCTAAACTAAAATGCTTCCTGCAAGCAATTTTAAAGACCTGGTTCCCCCTGACGGGTCAGGCAACTGATAAAGTGACCTCAGAACCTTTGGCTGTAATAGCTCTTATGTTGCTGAAGCCCAACCAAGCAAGTAAGAAAAAAAAACAAAGAAATTTGTTATCTTAAATGCTGATGGCTTGAGCATAAAACAGCGCCTTTCACAAAACTTATTTTTACTGCCGTGTATTTCAAACTATTGAATCTTTGCATATGACCTACTGAACAGACTGCACAGGCAATTTCATGTTTTGAGCTCGACAGCAGACAGGAAAGCACTCGTGGAGAGCTAACATTTACTGTACATAGTTTAAATAAACAATCTACGACCACATGCGCTGACAATGAGCAACATCTCATAGAAGCGGTATCAAAGTAAATAAAGCAAAAGACGAATGTGCTGCCACACCTTATCTCACTGCCAGAGTTCTGAGGATCGAATGCCAACACAAGGGAACCAAGGCTATCTTTATTAGTGTCTGATGTCAAAGTCAGAACAGCTGTTCCAGGCTGCATCAGTGTGACATAGGTTGAATTTTTGAGTAATCCTTTGAAGAATGCTTCTGTATGCAGGAATTCATTTTGTTGTCTTAAAATAGAAGTATTACATTCATACAACATCACAAACCCTTTAATACTGCGTGACTTGGTGCGGTCTTGTGGCATGACACATCGCAGCAGAATACACAACCTCTCTCCAGCAGCTGCTTTATATTAATCTGTAGTGGGAGGGCAACGGGGGGAAAGGTTACGGCGAGGGGAGAAACAAATGTAAAAACAGAAAGTATGCAATCGTAGGTTAACGCCCACTCCCCCAAATATTTTTCCATCCTAGACAGAATTCAAAGGGCTCTCTTAGCAAAGGTTTAAAGCCACCTTATCTGTATTTTTCAGAAAAACTGAAGCTAAAACCCACTCTTATGCTTGCAACAATTTTAATAAGTTCACAAATATCCTTGGTTACACTTTGGAGACCTGGAATGACAAACTGGACTGGGTGATAGGCACGGGCCTCTATGAGGATCTGATAGTATGATAACTTGGGGGCAAAAATACCACAGTTTCCCAGTATTAAAACAAAAAACATAAAGCTATATGATCACAAGAGCTCATTTCTTCTGTTTAAAACATAATTTCAACTACGATTCCAACCGCTGCTAAAAAAATGTCATATTGCTATAACAAAGCATTTTATTTTAGCTATAATATTTATGATTCAGAATTACATTAAGTTTTATGCACAGATACACAAAAGGAGAATCAGAGAACAGGTAAATGAGTGACTGTGTTGACAGTCACCCTTGTTGAAAATCAGAGTCAGATATTTCATGCACTCATTGCACTGATTTTAATTCTGTCAGCTGTTCATATTTTAAAAACTGAGACTGAAGTCCTTACGAATAACTAACCACTGTTAAAAGTAGTCCTATTAGAAGAACATAACTGTAGCATTAAACCTAATCATAATTCTTACAGGAGGTGTATAATGCCTGACTCTGTTCTCTTGCACTGAGGTTCCAGTCAGAAACACAGCAGATGTTGTACCAGTAACCACCTGAATGTGTCCTCGTACCAGGTTTTAGCATGTCAACAACATGTAGGAAGTGTTCTCTTGGGGAGCACGTATTCCCAGCTGTCTGGCTGTCTCACTGTCATCGCACTCATGCTTGTCCACAGCCTAATAGAAAAGCATATCACTGAGCAGATACACAAACACTTTGAGGCTTTGTATTGTTTTGCACAGATACCTTACCATCATAATTGAAACTATATACCTCCAGGGAGTTTAGTTACATAATATGATCCTTACCACACAAACCAAGGGAGTAACCAGAGAGCCAGAGATAGGCTTGGTTTAGACACTCCCACCTCTTATTAATTTATAGGTGAGACTTGAACATTGGGAAAGTATTTGATTAATACCTTCTATGTAGACCTATGACAGTGCAGAGGATAGCCTCGGATGTTTTTATTGCTGCAGAGTGCTCAGCAGCCTCTTGTGGCCAGCCAGGGGAGAGTAAAGATCCCAGAGACTACAGTGGTGCCAAATCTGAGGTGCTGGACATCAACACCAAAGGTTGTACCCATCATCTACACAAAAAATACATTTCTTTAGCCCTTGAAAAAGAGAAATCTTTGACCAGAGGGAGGATTTTTTATTTTATTTTATACACACTTTGACTGTGACCAGCATGTGTGAGATGGAAACCAGAGTTTTTGGGCAGCGATGTCAGACAGTTAGCCACCATCTGTTTGGTTAATTGGCACAGTTATCTTTCTTCACATGATGGTGCCATGTGTCTCGCTGCATTTTGACTGATTCTGTGAAGTTTTCTGGAGACAGAGCATGATTTGGTGTGTTTTTGCTTATGCGTAAACATTGCTATGATGACATTTCCATTTTTTTTTTTTGAAGGACAAGGAAGGAAAAACCATCGATTTTTAAAAATAAGTGTACAAAAACACTAAAATAAACGAAAAAAGATACATAATTTGAATAAACTACAGATCTACAAAAAAGGAGGAAAAAAAGGTTTAAGTTAAAATAAGGCGTAAACTCAGTGACACGTTTTATTTTAATGTGTTGTACAAATTGACACTAAATGCGTGATAAGGCATCTTTGTGCTGTGTTAGACAAGCGATCTCTCCAGGGTGTGGAAAATGCACCAGCACTCCCCATGGCCCCAAAACAGGACTGAACAGGTTCAGAAAATGAATGAGAGGGAGTGGGAAAAAGTAAAAACACGTAAAAATCCTAACTTCAACATAATATTTAATCCAACAGACATATTCAGACTTTTTCACTAACATTAGCAATAAAAGCACAGAAACAAAAACAGACTTGGAAATAATTTAGAAACAGGGTCAGCATCAGAAACGGCTCCTGAGCCTAAGTTTTAGTGGAGCGGACATCTATTTTCTGAATCAATCACATTATTTGTGCACAAAGTTGTCACCCTTTTCCTTTTCTGTGGGTCGAGGTTGTGTCTGGTGAAAAAAGTCCCGTCTGATAATTAAATCAGAGACACGTACACCTCCCTATTATCCTCCTCAGCTGCAACACGTACTGATACATGCTACTCAACGGGAACACAATTTAACAACAAGAGTACCACCAACGGTACATAATGCGCACGTCAGAAGGCATAATCTAGAGCAGGGGTAGGCAACCCTGGTCCTCGAGTGCCCCTATCCTGCATGTTTTACTTGTTTCCCTGCTCCAACACACCTGATTTGAATCAATGGGTGATTAACAGGCTTCTGCAGAACATGAAGAGGGGATTTAACCACTGAATCAGGTGAGTTGGAGCAGGGAAACAAGTAAAACATGCTGGATGGTGGCCCTCGAGTACCATGATTGCCTACCCCTGATCTAGAGCACAAAGGGTTTGAGATTTCCTTTATTACTCAAATGTAAAGCTGGACCATAGATAAGGTTTTCACAAAGGGGTCATCTGTGACTTTGACCTTTGAACCTGTGACTTTAAAATCAGTAGGAATTATCATCGACCCATGAGGTGTCCAGCTGTGCAGTTTGACATTCCTATGTTACACGGTTGCAGGCTTAGAGTATGAACAAGGTTTTCACAAAGCGGCCACCTGTGACCACGTGACCTTAAAATCCATAGGGATCATCCTTGACCTATGAGGTCAAGTGTCATGTGTCAAAAGTAACTTATGTAGGAAGATACAAATTGCGCTTTGTGTTATTACAACCAGCCACGTTTAAAACCCCAGTGGTGCAACATCATTTATGGAGATAGTTAATCTACATTTTAGCTTTGTGATCAGAAGCTCAAACATCGAATACATGACAAAATCCCACAACAAAAACAAACAAGAGTCCATTTTTACAGGTCGCGTTTTACCGAGTCTCTTACCTTCTTTGTGCTGACAGACCTCCGGAGTACTCTACCATTGGGTCCGGTCACTCTGGCAGTACTGCTACTGCGGGACGGCAGGGTGCTGCTGGACTGGGGGGCGCAGGGGGTACCAATGGGAGCAGGTTTCTTCTCTGTCAGGTTCTTATGGGATGCGACGTTGTTGTTCTCATTGAAGCTCAGTGACCTTTTGTCCTGGGCTTCCCCACTGCTCAAGTCCACATATTGTCCATTTTTGATCAGATCAAGACACTCTCTAAGTGCGGACTGGGTTCCAGGATCACTCAGCCAGTTGAGGAACAGCTCATCCACTTTTTTTTTGAGAACCGGTTGGAGAACTTGTGGAGAGGGCATTTTCCTGCTAACTACTACTACTACTTACTTGACACCTGTGTGGAAATAAAACATTAGCCTCACACCATACTTATGGGTTTTGTTCGTTTGATTGAGTCAACCAAACCTTGTAATACGTGCTTTATGAAACTCGCTAACAATGTTCAATTTTAGCGCGAGGAGTCATACTTTCAGCTCATAAAGTAAACCTACCACCGTTACTAACAGGTCATTTTTAACAATACTAACAAAAAAACTAAAGCGGACAAAGTCAATATTTTATGACTCTAAAAGTGTCTAATTGTTGCAGAAGTAGTAGCCGCTGTCGACTGAGTTGTTTGAGAAACGATTATATAAAAACTACGACTGTTAGCTGGATAGCTTGGACAAGCTAATGCTGCCTCCCTGGTGGTAAAACTTATAAACAAACCTGTCTGTGAAAAGACTGCCGAGCCGAATACACTGATAGTTCATGGCGCCATTTATCCTTCACAAGCGACTCTGTTGCATGCCTGTTTAAGCGACGTGTACAAAAAATTATAATAAAAAATCTCCGAACCGAACCGCTTATTTCTGGGAGATAAACAGAGCAGCACACAGAAAAAGACAACTTTCAAAGCTCGCGTCCCCCCGGTAACTGCTTCGAGTTATCGCGAGATTTCCGACTAAGTCTCGTCTTGAAGTAAATAAATCTGAGTTTATTGTTATTACTTCCTGTGTTCGTGCTCCACTTTCCTCCGTTTTATATCCCACAACTCCGTTCATAAAGTAAGTTAAATATACTCATTATGATTTCTAGCCTTACGTTTGGTTTATGCCATAAATAAAAGTAATTTAAAAACTTGTTAAAAATAGAGTTTAACTTAAAAATAGTGTGTCTTATTAGAACCCAGTTCAATATTGAAGTAGACTTTTAAGGTAGAGCTTTATATATTGTTTTAATTTACATTGCAGTATTTCACATTTTAAAGGCAAAAAAGCAAAGTAAAAAAAAATAAGATTTTAAGTTGATAACAACAAAACTGTTCAATTACAAATTAAACATTGCCCATATGATATAAAATGGATGGCTGTATGTTTGTTGGCAACTTGAGACACATCTGCTTCCTGTTCGGTAATTTAGAGTTTGTTTGTTTTAAGTCAAATCAAACTCCACATAAATATAGACTGTGGAAGAACCACAGTGCTGGTTCTGTTGGACCTCAGCGCAGCATTTGACACTGTTGACCATGACATATTATTGAAGCGACTGGAGAGTTGGGTAGGACTCTCCGGTCCAGTAATTGATTGGTTCGAATCTTACATAAAGAACAGGGATTTCTTTGTTTCAATAGGTAACTTCTCATCGAAGCGAACAGAAGTCACATACGGGGTACCCCAAGGTTCAATCCTGGGACCGCTGTTATTCAATATCTAGCTCAGGTTATAACAGGAAATAAGATTAGTTACCATAACTACGCAGATGATAATACACAGCTCTGCATTACGATGTCACCAGGTGACTCTGAACACATCCAAGCACTGAACAGATGCTTAGAATAAATCAATGTGTGGATGTGCCATGACTTTCTCCAGCTGAACAGAAGCAAAACTGAAGTAATTATCTTTGGACCTAAAGAGGAACGATCAAGAGTCGCACACAGCTTCAGTTATTACAGCTAGAAACTAGTGATCAGGCCTGAAATCTGGGTCTGGTGATGGACTCAGACCTGAACCTTCAGAGCCACATAAAGACAGTTACAAAGTCGGCCTTCTACCACCTGAAGAACATTTCCAGGATTAA
>JAOXNZ010000199.1:20051905-20064872 GCA_028566095.1 Kryptolebias brasiliensis
TCCAGTTGCTTTTGTTTTTAACCTTTTTTGGGGGTACTGGTAATAAATTTCAAAGAAAAACATTTCCATGCATAAAATAAACATGCATAATCAATTACTTTGACTTATTAAAACATATTTACATAGCACTGATTTCTAATACATCAATTTAGGTTGTAACAAGTGTATTCCATGATGTTTAACAGCTTCTGCCTTTCAGTTGATAAAGTTTAGTTTCTCTATAAGTCTTTTTTCAGTGTTCAATCTGAACATGTCCAAGGCCAGAATCAATCCCAGTTGGGTTCCATTGCTGCAGGAGCATAATCAAAGAATGATTACCATTTATTACAGCTGAGTCTTTTTTACACTGGTTAGTCTTAACAGATTAATGTTTCTGCTCCTGTGTGATTTGTTCAGTTGACAGAATGTAAAAAGGATTTACTTTCATGGTTTGTTTATAATTCTAAACCACACAGTTTCTGGGTTTGGTTGAAGGGTTTATCAACTAAGCATTGTTCATCTTAGAATTTTTTTTTTTTTTTTAAGGTAAGCCAGTGTAGCAGATTGAAAGAAATGTGCATTCACTTTATAACTGTCCCCACAGTTAACATGTAAAATGGCACCATTTGTTGTTACTTTTAACATAGTACTTTGGTTCTAAGTGAAAGATATCCCAACATGTCAAGGAAATATGTTTAAAATATATATTTTTTAATACATTTGTATTATCTTTCCACTGTGTTCCGTTCCATATAACCATTCCTATCTAAATTGAGTGTTAACACCATCTGTTTAACCCTTTTTGCCTTTGCCTTTCCAGTGTTTTATTTACCACCAAGCTTAGTTTGGGTTAAATAAAGTTTGAAATGGCTTACACAGCTACTTCAGCCCACAGTATTTGATGTTTTATTCTCAGCATCGTGGTCCTTTTAGCCTGTTATAAACTGTTGGACTTTTTTTCCCTCCAGTGATGCAGAACCTACAGATGAGAAAGGTACAGCAGTGGTATCTTCTGCTTAAACTTAGCATTTCAACTTGAACGAAAGTCTGATAAGACTCAGCATGATGGGCTGTAATATGAAACAGAGACTAAACACATGAACTTAAAAACACCAAAGCCCTGTCACATTGTTTCTTATTTTGTCTCAAATGCTGGCATGTCCAGAAACACTTATTACATGGAACCAAATGTAAAGACATTAAGCACATTTTCTTAAACAAGTCCTGTATTGTAGATGATGTATGTGTAATGTTCCTGATGCGTTCTCATTACTTGCACATATATTAGGTTTAAGAATGGAATAGTTACATCATACTATGGTTCAAGATTTGCATATACTACATCTCCTTAGCGGAACCGCATTGTTGTTGTTGGTGATGTTTTGTTCGTAGTTTTACTTTAGACTTGGTTTTAGATCAAGCTAAGCTGAACTCACGTAAATACAGTTTGTATTCACGCAAATTTTGAAACATGTTTAATCTTTGCTCTGTTCCTGTTTTTTTTTTTTTTTTTGCTTTTTTTTGCATGTGTTTACCGCCTCATCTCAATAAAACCTTTGTAGCACAGAATTGTTTTCACCACTTTGCTGGGAGGAAGACTGACTGAATGTCGAAAGACAGCTGGAGCTGAAGTTCACACTGCTGCCTGAGACAGGTTGTCTCAGGCAGGTTGTCTCAGGCTTCAGTAAAGTTTAGGAAAGAACAGGGTTAGTCAGGGGAGGTCTATGGAGGGTGGGGATGGGATGAATGCACGAAAAATTAAATGAGGTGGAACACTGGTTCCATGAATAATATATTACAAACATGGATCCTGTTATTACAGTGGCTGCTCATCATTTCATCATTCCATCAAATCATAAAAACTCTCATGTCTACCAGAACATTTAGCAGCATAAACGACTATCTTCCTTTGAAATTACTACATTTTTAAACTGTGAAGTGACTGGTTACTGTGGCACATTAATTGTTTGAGCTGTTGCAACATCAAAGTTTGTTGCACCATTTAAAGTTTGATTTCCTGATTGTTGTTGATGTTTTACCTTCATTTAAACACTTCATGCAGTTCTGCATTTCTGTTAAATGGTTTATTAATTTAAAAACAGAATGAGATGTGTAATTAATCCAAGATGTTAACATTATTAAAACAACTTGCTACATGACTTATCATCTATCACCCAATCACTTGATTTGATGTGATGCCCATTCACCAGTTGAATTTCACAATTGAGAAACACATTAGTACATTTAATATATATACATTTGCGCGAGTGCTGAAGTTTTTTAGGTAATATTTTATTTTATTGTATAACAGAAATGTAAAAATACACAAAAATCATGGCTCAGTACTTATGTCATTTAAAAACAAATTCTTTTCTTGTTGTTCTTCTTCTTCCCATTTATTTTAACCAGATAATAAGTCTCCCTAACAAGGAGACAGAAAAACAGACCATCCTTTGTTAGAAGGGAGGTTTTAAGTTAGCAGGTCATGTATAGCAAAGTAGAATTTCTAAATTGGTATTTAAAAAATATAACAAGGTACACTGTACTGTCTTCTTTATCCATTTTGAACTTTTGACTGGGTCATAGCACACAAATTATGACCCATTTGGCTGAACATATGTCCACTTCTCCCTGGTACTCGTGCTCTTCACTGCTGCCATGGATCACTGTGAATGCAAATCTTTTCCACTTTCCTGATTAGAAACAAACAGACATATATTCAGTCTCCTGTGTTTTATCTGAACTATTTATTTTTGCTTTGCTTGGGTGGAGAATGCTTTAGTATCTTCTCTACTTAGCTTTGTTGTGGCAGTTAACAAAACGCAATTAAAAAAACACGTCAACCCTCTTTTCTAGATGACAGTGGTGATCACATATTCTTCGTCTGGTTCCATTCACTGGACCCTGACAAATGTATTGCGACAGTAGAAATACATGTACTATTACACCCCTGGTGTAAAC
This sequence comes from Kryptolebias brasiliensis, assembly GCA_028566095.1. Lineage (NCBI taxonomy): Eukaryota > Metazoa > Chordata > Actinopteri > Cyprinodontiformes > Rivulidae > Kryptolebias > Kryptolebias brasiliensis. The sequence continues at coordinate 20,054,846 of JAOXNZ010000199.1, forward strand.
GGAATGCACAGTTGTTAATCCCTTTCTTAACATGTGTTCAAAAACTATCCAACGCCTCCTATCATCTAGGTTTTAAGTGCAATATAAAAATTCTAAAATGGCAAATGATTTAATAATAGATAATAGTATTTATTCACTTTGGCTCCAGTCAATATGGCTATAAACGCAAGAGCTTTTTGGACAAGTATATTTGTCAACAAGGATGCTGTGATTTTAGTAAGAAAAATGGAGAAATACAAGTTTACTGGCCATAACATCTCACGGAGCCTCTAAAACTGACACCAATGTTTTGTGAACAAAAAGAGACAGCATTGGTTGTTTCTACCAGACTGGCAGACAGCTGGCAGCGCATTGTCAGTTCTGCTGTCTGGCTTTACTTCCACAGTCCATTACTATAATAGATTAGCCTAATTACCTTAGAAAGTTGTTCCTATTATTGATGATTGTCCATCTACAGGCAGGTAACAGTGAAATCCCATTATATTTTGCTGTTGAAGTTTACTGTCTTCTGATCTGAGACGTTGGAGTGTGGTTTTAACTGGAAGTAACTCTAGTTATGTTAAAGCCCTGATCCTGCTGGGACCTGGAAAAGGTTTGATCAGTTGGTCTAACAGTATTAAAAAATGGTTTTATACTATTATTTTTTTCTTTTCTTTTGTTTTTTGTAAAAATCGGAATGTTTTAAATTTTTGATCATTGGTTTGATATCTTTTAAATGCCATACTGAGTATTTACTTTAGGAAGGACAGTAATTCATAATCTTATAGAACAGCTATTGTTGTGTATAACGTTAAGATTATTTGTATTCAATTTGTATGAAACGCAACATTGTACATATATTCCACACTTTGAATTGAGAAAGCCCTCCAGATGGGAAGACAAACATCTTTAACTACACAATAAAAGTCCAGTTGTTTTGTTTTTTAAATTGTTTTTGGATTTGCCATGAGATTCAACAATAGCATATTCATAATTGTGTTTTAATTATTAATTTATTTTAGAATACATGAAAATATATTCATTTGTCTTCTTGGACGCAAATAGCTTGTATTTGTATTCAATGTTGTTTTATTAAATATTGCTTTCTAAATTTTTCAGTTTCTTTCTAAGTCATTATTCAACCCCTTGCAATTTACACAAATAATGCTAAATGATTCAGAAACATAATGTTCATGAAAATGAAGATTGATGTACAGCTTTCAGTTTTTCTATTACTTGGAATGACAATCATAAATCCATGGGTAATTGTGCCTGAGTGTTTTTTGTTTTGTTTTTTTCTGAGCAAGATGGAGGAGTGTTAATGATTACACACACACCCTCTTGGGCACTTCGCTCCACACTCTGATAGCTTTGTCTCCAAATGATATGGTAATGTAATCACTAACACAGAGAAAGTGCTGAGTCACTATTCTGTGGCTCCCACTTTTTTTCATGAGTGATGAAGCCATTTTCCTCAACAGACTCAAGAGTTTTGACAAGTACACTTATCAAGTTTTCTAATCTGCCACAAATAGTTTTTCAAAGGGTAAATCCTGGTTATTTTCCTCTTTTTTCAGTATTTATTGAATTAGGGTGGCAGCTGGCATTGAGTTTATGTCGTACCTTTGTGTTTTATAATTGCCTTTACTGCGTTATAGTAATGTTTTTTGTTCAAATTTTGGATCCCTTTACTCTGGATGATAGCCCTTCTACACTTTCCACAACCCACACAACCTATTAGCTCTTGGCTGGATTGCAGCAAATTTGAAAAACCTTCTTCAGTTTCAAGGCAATCATGATGCTGCTACGCTCTTAGTACTCACCAAATGTGTTTTTTCTGCTACTTTTTGTGTCCCAGAGACACACTCTTGCTCTTTTCAGCATTGCATACTGGCCTGACTCTCTTGGAACATGTAAGGATACAGTTATGTGTAAGAAGATCACGTCATGCTAGCACACTACCAATGCAGGAATCATGTCTGTACTAGGTTGTTTCCACTGTGCAGAACCTCCATCACATCCACCCTTCTTCCTTCCTTATTCAGCAGGCCTTACCATGATGAGAACGATGCATGAATAAAGCGAGTTCTGCTTCAAGTTTACTACAGCCAAAGCAGGCACAGGCCCCACATCATGAATACACTGACACCACACTTCCTCGTGGTCAAAAAGACCTCAGTACTCTGACACTATTATAATAAACCACCACAGCCTCACTACAGAAGTTTTATCCATGCCTAAAACAATTGTGGACTTATGAAACTCTGTCACATGTAATGAAAAGCCCACTGCATTGTTAATTCATGTCGAAACACCTTGCCAAGACCCTGGCTGATCTCTTACTATATAGCAGTGTCGTCATCCAGTGTGAATGAAACCTTATTGTCTTTCCTCATTGACTTTTCCCCTTAATGGGTTCTCTCTATTATCTTTTTTTTTCTTTCCTTGGGTTTCTCAGGTTTTTTTGCTTTTTTATGTTGCAAGCACCTCAGATTTAAAAATATAATATATACTTTCTAACCTCATTTCTGTTTTTGTTTCTCACTTCCAGGACGTTCAGATAGTGAGTACAGACGAGAACCAAGTTTTTCTTGCCCTCCAGGAGTGGTACCAGTCCGACACGTATAATCTGTACCAATCAGACCCCCAAGGTGTCTACTACTCGATGATCCTGGAAAATGTGCGCAGCACCAAGCAGCCAGAGGAGAATGTCCTCATTGATATCCTGGAGGTGAGATGATAGAAAGCCTCTGTATCACATGCAATAGTTTTCTTTTAAATGAGCACTCACAAAATACACAAAATTGTATTGGTGTAAGCTGTGCAAACAGCTGAAGCTACATTCCAGCAGGGTTTATATTTGTGTCGGATGGAGATTGTTCACATCCAAACAGAGTTCTCAGAGACCGTAGCAACCAGTCAGCATGAAAACACCTCTACCAACGTTTTTAAAAGCACCACTTAGTCACACTTAAGAGGATAATGTCTGCACTCCATTTTAATAATCTTATTATCAATAAATCCCATTAAAAGACGGAAACCAGCTTTGTGCTACTTGGTCTCTTTATGACTGCCCTATTTTGTGAGCAGCTTTCACACCAAAACTCAGTGATTTTTAGTCAAATCAATAAAGTATTTTTAAAAAAGCAGTTATTTTCTAAAGCTGTTGTTAATCAGATGCTACTCAAATAGTACACAATGGTGAGATTCTTTAGCAGCAGAATAGAACAGGCATGTTCATGAAAATCACAAACTAATTTAAATGGCTGAACAACCTAAAAACTTGTTCAGCCCATTGGACCAGGATTGGATTGTTCTGTCCCTTGGGAAAAACTCAATTCATTGTTGTTTCAACCAGGCATTATTTTGGAGGAGTAAATTATTTATTTTTTTTACATTTGAGTTCTGAATAGAGAAATAATACCCACTAATTGAATCCCATTTCCTAGCATTACCCCTTCCTCTTTGTGCCACAGAGTCAGTGGTTTAAACATTTTCCTATGAAATGAGACACCCCTTAAGAAACTAAAACACCATCAGTTGTCACTGATACACCTTTTTGTAAACAGATTTAATGTGACTCTGCCTAAAGGTAGTATTTCACTGGTCTTGAACTTGTCTCAAACTCTTCTTCATTTAGTACCCCTAATTCTAGTTAGGGAAATTGACAGCAGTGCCAAATGTGTCAAACTAGACATCATAATGGTTGTTGTAAAAACTAAATATTTCTAATGGAGAAATTTGTTAGATTAATTGCTAACCCTTTTGTTTCATTGAAATGTTTCATTTGTAAGGCCAGATAGCCCTACCTATTTGACCTCTTCCTACATCATTAAAAGAATTGAGATACTCATATTCCCTGCAGTGAAGGTGCAAAACAAGGTGAAGAAGTGAAATGAGGTTCGGCCATTATCTCAGACAGCTGGTGATACCACAAATAGTGAAGTGAAGCCTCTGATTATTCTTTCAAATGTAACTGTTGTGCAGTCCAGTCTTGATTCACCTGTGTGGTACCTGTATGAGTGTTTGAGAAATGAATCTACATAAATTAACCTTGTGGACATGAAACAAGCTGAGAAACAAAACACATAATGAGAAAGTTGGAGGGAAAAGCATAAGCAGGGAACAATGGAGGCAAAGGCCTTCACAATAAAACTTGTTTACTCCTACACTTACCTTTTTTATCCCTCGCTCAAGGCTGCTCTGGCCTCGTGTCTTTGCGAGAGATAGAAAGACAAACAATACGCAAAAATGAACACTCAGGATAGATGTTGTGTTTGAAAGATGTTAAGACACAAGGAAATCAGGTTGAAAAAAAAGTTAAGCCAGAAGTTCAAGAAGAGTATCAATAGGTTTTGGTACATTTATTGTGTTTCTTAAGATAGATATCTATGTTACATCAACAACAGATGGCAAATGATGTCCCTGAATGGACCTGTACCGACAAACATCTTAGAGCTTACCCTATATCATACTAAATTTTACCACTTTTAAGCTAACATCAAAAAATATTTATATTGGCATTGCTGTACCAGTATTTCCATTTTTTTAGTTTTAATGTTTATTATAATAAAAAAATTCTAGTCCTATGGAGTTACACATTTACGTCCTTTGCAGTCACTTCAAAATAGCATCACAGATAACTCTTATCATACTGGGACAATGTGACTGAAAAACAATCCCATGAACTGGGATTATTTGTGATTCTAAACAAAAAAAAGAAAATATAAAGAGGTCCCCTCCCAAAAATGAAAGGCCTTGCATTCCTTGAAGGAATACATAGACTTTTCTGCTAGACCTTTAAACTAAGATTGTCTTAAGTTGAGAAATGAGTTACAGCGATTTAGATCAATGTTAAAAATAATGTTATGTGCAATACCACTCGACATAGTGAGATTGCAGATGATCTGTGGTGGTGACTCTGAGTTACTACCTCACCACATGAGTGCAATATCTGTGAAAATTGACTGAGTCATATTCATTTTTTTGTTGGCTAAGATTGAATAGCTGTGGCAACCATCTTCAATTGGGTTGACTTCAAAAGTTAATCAGTTCTAGATCTACATCTAATGACTACTTTCAGAAAGTTTCATTAAAATCTGTCCTCTGGTTCGTGATATAATGTGCTAACAAACACAGAGTTGACTCCAATAGTTAATGGCAAAGTTTTAAGCAACCAGTTAATGCTCAGAATATGTGTTGGAGTTTACTCTTATTTACTACTACGTCAAATTTGAGCTCAATATCTATGAATTTGGCAGTGTTATAGCCATTATTGTGTTTGTTGATTAGCTGCAGTGGCCATTTTGAATTGCATAGACTAAAAAATTTAATTAGTAGTAGATGTACATTTAATAATTACTTTGTTGAATTTCTCTTAAACATTGTCCACTGGTTCATGTGATAGTTTGCTAACACCTTCACACACACAGACACAGGCACAAACATTATCAATGGCCTTTCAACAGAGGGCAACGATGTCTTTAAAACAGTTCCTGCAGCCTAAACTTTATACAGTTAAATTTCACACGTGCACTTTTTGTTGAACAAGGCATTCAGTCACAATATTCCCTGTTGAGCAAACTTCATTGACCAACTTTAAATAGGTTTTGGTTCCTTTTGCACAGTTGGTAATTGTAAACCTATCTTGTTTCCCAGGTACGTGGAGTCAAAGGCGTTTTCTTGGCCAATCAGAAGATCGATGGTAAAGTAACAACTCTTATCACTTATAACAAAGGACGTGACTGGGAAACCTTGGCCCCTCCTACCACTGACATGAATGGAAAACCAGTCAGCTGCAAAGTGGTAAGCAGTCCACATATTCTTATTTATTTGCTGGAATAACTGTTTTGAAACACAGTGTGTGTGACCTCAGTAAAACTGAAACCTGAACTTTAACCTTCAAACCAGAAACTTAGGAAAAACAACTATGACAAATTTATCAAACCATGCTTGTAAGCTACTTTGAATTTGTGTTGTGGTGTTGTCTTGGATGACTGAGACTGTATTCAGACTACACAGACATTTCAGTTAAACAGATGATGAATAGACATTTTTTGTATTGTATTGTTGTGTCACAAAACACTGGGAAAAAAGGATAAAATATTAAAGTTAGCGACCCAGCAACAGCTGTACAAGGACTGTTTTTGTCAGCTAAAAAAATAACAGATTTCTAGAAAGGGCTTCTGACTGCTGATTGAGGGGTTATATACAGTATTTAAGGACTCAGATTATTTAAATGTTCCAGAGTTTCACCATCTAAAGTAGCTGTTCCTACCTGTTGACTATAAAACCTAAACCTTATAAAGTTTATCAAGGTTTTAAACTTGCTGAAAGGTCTTTCCTTACTTTTGGGGGCCGGTAATTTAGCATTTTGCTACTCTGATGGATGAATGTAAGGTTTACAATCTACTTTCTGATGCTTTATCAAAACTAAACTAGGAGCAACAGCTTAAGCTGAGATTCTCAGACCTCCCTTTCCCAAAATGCCTCCATGAAAAGGTGTCCAGAAGGCATCCTTACCAGATGGCCAAAATACAACTGTACTTCAACTGGCTCCTTTTGCCAATCCTTCATGAATTGCCACCTTCTCATGGTTTGAATGTCACAAGGACCCCAGAAGCTATGTTTTTTGGGGCAAATTGCCCCTAATAGTGTCTTGTCAAATTGGTTCTAGGTGAGGTCCCAGGCAAAGTGTGATTCAGTAACCCTTACAATGATTTTAATACTAAAGGATTACCTTACCCTGGAGCCAGGCCTGGGGGAGAAGCTTGTTAGGCTTGATGTTCAGATTATTATTCATGGGATCTGACTGGGCATAGCCTGAATGAGCTACATGAGACCACCCTCCTGTGGACCCACCACCATTAGGAGGCGCATTGTGCATTATGGCTTAGGTGACAGTAGGAGGCAGTTCAGTCCCTGTGACCTTAAGTTTCTTAAAACTTAAGTTTTCACTGTAACTCAAGTTTCTACTTAAATTTCACATTATTTGTGTTCTCTGAGTGCAGAAACTGTAGTTTTCATTTTGATTGTTCTTTTATATATTTAAAAAATTTGAACATGTGCAACTCAAAATGTCATTTTGGTGGGTAAAATATCAAAAAGTCACCTTTTACCCTCAACTCAGTTTTAATCCAACTTGATTTTGGCTCTGTAGTGTAGTACTCTATAGGACTACAAGTTCTTTAAGTGTATCTACACTTTATACTGTTGATGGAATCCTCCAGATACGACCATCAGTCAAAATACGAAGATCTTCTGACCAGTCTGTTCAGACTGTGAACGTAAAGTGAGAGGTGGAAGGATGAGTACTGTGCTTTGAGGAATGTGCATAAAATGCCTGCCTAGTTCTGCCATCCATCTTGTCAAAGTTACTGCTGTGAGGTTACACAGCAAAGAGCAATGAGTTACCCGAAGTCTGAGATTCATACATCACACCACACCGGGAGATAGAGGGGAACGAGTCTGGTCTTTTATTTGAACCATCGTTTCCAAAAGCTGACAAATATGACGGGAGACGCAGATATCAGAGTAAGACTTGTTTACCACCTTTGATAGGCACACACACACACACACACACATTGTTGGATCTCTTACAGTGACCTTGCCATCCCAATAAGCTCATCCGTACCTCAACAGAATTGCCTTGTGAAAAATCTGCTCTCCTGGATTTAAGCTACTACATCCATCAGACAAAGAGAAGCCTTCATTTCTAACACTGACAGAACACATATTGCTTCAGTGATGCCACAAGTTACAGAATCTACTATCTGCCTTACCAGATAGATGGCAGTGTATCACTGTAGGGCTGTATATGCAAAATCTTCCACCTGTTGGAGACTGGCTGAAAGCAATGATGCCTAGAGGTTTATCTTCATTTCTTAAAGAGATAACTCAGTGCTGGAAGTATTTCAAAGTACTATTTAACCCACAGAAGATAAAAGAACTTTAGGTATTCTTTTAAAATGAGACTGAAGTGTCAATTAAGGGCACTAAAACCCTTGTGCTAAGCTATGTTTCCAGTGAGATTATCTGCTGTCTGTGTCGTAAAACTCTTTAAGCATGGCTAAATAAGAGTCTGGATTCCGACCACCATTGTTTTGTTAAATCTGTTTTTATGCTGTGTCTCTTGCAGCCGGACTGCCACCTCCACCTCCATCTGCGGTGGGCAGATAACCCCTACGTATCTGGTACTGTCCACACCAAAGAATCAGCTCCAGGTCTCATCATGGGTGCTGGTGCGTAATATTAATATTTTTCACTGTCTCTGCTTCTTTCCCTTAATATTCATGAAAAATTGCACATTTCTGACACTGATTAACAGAAACAGTTAATGTTTCCATGCAAAATCTGACTTTATAGGAGAGTTCTCTGCCTAAACAGCAATAGTGATATATATATACTGTACACAAACTTAACCCTCCTAAAGCCCTCGTAACTGAAGAGAGGAAGAGAAGCCCTTGTAACTTCGGGTCCATTTGACCCAAAGGCCACAGGAGGGTTAAGAAACTTGAGACAATGTTTGTATCCAGCAGGTAATGAATTGCAACAACACTGAATATTGTACTGAACAGTTGAGCTTGTGCTGGTTACAGTTCCTGCTTCATTCTTTTTTCCAATGTCCTGTAATGTCACTTTTTACTCTAACATGTCAGGTACATCTAAATATAGATAATACTGATATCAACACAAAAGCATTCGTCATTACTCACAGTTCACTGTAGTTTACCATGGCCATATATTCCTACACAGCACTATGTAAACCCTGTATCTGATTTGGCTACAACTGTTGGAGACAAATTGCTAACAGTATTTGCAAATGAGTTTCCAAAAAGTCTTAAAACATTTGCAATGGTTCTTGATTTCCTTGCGTGAGTTACAGTGTCTTGCCATTGTGTTGCTGAAATTTTAAACATGATTAAAAATTTGCACATTGGTTTTTGCTCAAAATAGTCACAGAGTCATAGGGAGCATAATGAACCCATCTCAGTTTAATTTCCATGAGTCAGAAAGTGAAAGAAATATGAGACAACTTTGTGAGGGTTTGTCCACCAATAAAACCAAATTGACACTGATTGGAGAGAGAAAATGGAATAATTGTGTGGTCAATTTGAGACACGATTAAGACACTCTGTGACTAAACTGCGGCAAAACAAAATATCAGGTTATTTGCAGGTATGTTGGGCTTCCTGGAGCAGCAACACAAAAAAATTAATTCCCCTCTGAGCCTCTGTTTTGACCTCGGCACCTCCAGGAGCAGCTGATCAGCTGACTTGAGTCTTGATATGATGAAGGCATGAATTACTGTTTCTGAATTACTAAAGATAAAACCTTTTCATTTATATGGTCAATCAGCAAGTCAACCCACAAAGTAACACTCAGTGACTATTAAATAGTAAATATTCCTCTTATTTTTTATCATTATTTTCTTTAGAAATAAGTTGCTGGGCTAAAATTCAGCTAAAACAAAGTTTCACTTTCAGCATTTGATTTGTTGTCTTTATATTGTGTGCCTTACCACTTAGGGTTTATAAGGGTTGCAGTAGTTGGCAATAGACTCATGTCTACAGTGCCTATAAAAAGTATATTGGATGTTTTATGTTTTTATTGCTGTCATAAATCAATCGTGGTCAACATAAATTGGCCTTCTTTACAAAAAGAAATTTCAAAAAACCTTCTTCAGTGTCAAAGTGAAATCACATTTCTACAGAGTAATACCAATAAAAATATCTAATGTAAAATAAGTGACTGCATAAATATTCACCCTTTTTAAAGTGTACTTATTCAACTCAGAGAAAATATTATTAAAAATACATGTCAGGGGATGGATACAAAAGGATTTCCAAAGTCCTTAACATCCCCAGGAGTTCTGTTAAATCCATCATCAATAAATAGAAAGAATATGGGACGTGTAAATCTACCAAAAGCAGGCCGTCCTCACAAACTGAGTGACCGTGAAGAAGGAGAACAGTGAGAGAGACCACCAAGACACCTGTGAGCTCTCTGAAGGAGTTCCAAGCTTCAGCAGATGAGATGGGAGAGACTG
>JAOXNZ010000199.1:20124919-20136051 GCA_028566095.1 Kryptolebias brasiliensis
GAAGTCAATGATAAATCAAATTCACTTAGGAATAAGTAAAAGAAAGAGCCAAAGATTTGACTAAAAACATATCTGTGACAAATTCCAATTTTTTTTCAGTGAACATAAGCAAGATACAGTAAATAAACTTTATTTCACAAAATATTGGACTGAGCCTCAGTTTTATTACATTTTAGTGCATAATTTTATAATTCATATTAAAAAAGATTTTGTAAGCTCTTGTGTATGTGTTTTCTATTTAATGTAGTTGTTGCATATAGTGCCCCGATGTCATAAATTGCAGGCTCTGTTTAAAGTTTTTTTTCTTTTCTTTTTTTTCATGATTGTGCTAAGTATGCTAGCTTACTTTTCTTTTTAGACATACACAGATAATTCAATGTAATTTATGTAGTGGCCATTTTAAACAAAAACAGCAGGACACTACTTGGGTCTTAATAAACAGGTAAATGAAACCCATGTGACCAAATTGAGATTTTCATGATATAATATACCCTCCCATATATATATTAAAAAATATGAATGTAGTATATATAAAAAGATAGATAGATGGAAGAGCTCTCAAAATTTTTCTTTAGAAAAACAGAAGTCTACTGTTTATATGTTTGTGCAGCTATGTCTTAACTGCATTCCATGCATGAGCATAGAAGCCTATAATGCAGCCTACTTTATTCACTTCAAGCACAACTAAAAAAAGCAGTTGATTTTCATTTTCTTTTTGCCACTTTACCAAAGATCATGGTACTTTCAAATTGGCGTCAATCAGTGTTGACCGGAAATGTAACAATCAATGCAACCCTGTTTTTTTTTACAAACTAAACTTAAAATTCTGAGAAATTACCACATCACAAGATTAAAAGAAAACCTGTAGCATTAACTAAAAGTAATATTTTAAAAGAAAAATGTGCACCAAATTAAAAATAGTTTTTTAAAGGAAGAACCTTGTAAACCTAGAGAACAGATTAACTTTTATTATTCTCACTCAGCTGAAGGTGATGAGGTATTCTGGGTAGGCCTGGTCATCATGAAATATAATAAACATGGAGGGCTGCTGCTGGTTGTCCACCAAACTGTTGAAGCAGTCTGTAGGGTCAGAACCTCGAGGAGGGGGGGCTTTCATGGAGGAGTTACCGACTGTATAACGGCCCACAAGGACACGAGCAACATACAGCCGCTTCAGGCCTGATGCGTCTGCTGGGGAATACCTGTCAGCCGAGTATTTTGCATTGACTGCAAAGTACACTCCTTTTCCATATAAGGAAGCTGAAATAAGAAAAGAAAAAAGAAAAAAAAACAAAAAAATTTCAAGTGTTCTATCTTTTAGGATCAGTTGGGATTTTTTTTGCCAAAAGGTTTCTGACTTTCTATGAAAGTTTATTATAAAATGACCAAGACTTACCATGTGTTCCAGCATAACTCCTGTCGAATCTGTCTCTTTCAATACAGTTGCATGACTCTGCTGATGTGCCATGGTAAAGAAACTTTTCATGAAGTTCTGCTGAACCATTTTTGGCAATTATACGCTGCCGACACACACTAAAGGCTTGCCAAAGGTAGACATTCTGCACACGCTCAATCTGAACCCACAATAAAGTGAATTACTATCTCTATAAATGAAAATGTTAACCTCAGTAATAAAGCATGACATTTTTGTGTAAGCATACTTACTTTGTGAATGCTGTAGTTAGCGGTTTTGAGGAAACCATTGGCTACTTTCTGGTAATCTGGTGAGTTACCCTGTAACTCTACCTTTTTAAAGTCTTGTCCGTGCATAGGCTCCCAATGTTGTGGCAGCTCCAAATCTAAAGCAGAAATCAGACAAACTGGTGCTATAATTTTAACATAATGCATAATTTAAAGAATTAATGAGGCATTATAAAATAATCAAATAAAAATAAAAAGGAAACTACAAAATGTTACCTACCTGTTTTTGACTCAATCCTTTTAAGTTTGTACGTTTTGCCTGTCAACCAATCTGTGGCTTCCAGTGTCTTCAGATTTACTTTCACCATCCTGGTATCTGGTGTTTCCATTTCCACAGACACTTGTTTTGTCAAGTGAGCTTTCTCTAGCATGTAATTGTCACGCAGGTTCAGCTCTTGCCATTCTTCAATGTCATCTTTTATCGCCCACTGGACGGTGAGAGCCATCATTGCCTCCTCCTTATCTTTGAGGTCATCTTCAAGGGCTTTATGAACTGCTTTGTTTATAAGTTCAATGACACTCAAAACATCTTCTGTTAAGCCTTTCAGCACATACATTTCTTTTCCTGAACCAGACTGATCTCTTTCTCCAGATCCAGCATTCACTCTCTCAGAGCTCTGAAGTTTTTTGTGCTCCAGGCTTATTCCAGCAAGATGGATTCTTGCCAGTACAGCATCTTTCTCCATGTCATTTAGCTTAGAGAACTCATGCACATAAACTGTTCGCTCCAACAGCTCTTTCTGCAAGAACTCTTCCAAATCGGTTTTGATGCTCTTGTTAAGGTCTTGACCACAGCTAATTACTCGTAACACTGCTGGCTGGGGCTGTGAAGAGATGAATGACTGGCTTTGGGATGCTGAAGATGTTGAAAATGTTACTGAACACTTTTCTTGCAGCATCTTGAGTTTTTGCCTAGCATTTTCTACAACAAGAAATACAAGTACTTAATAATCTCCTAAATGTAGCATTTTTGATCATCATTTCTGATTGATAAAAGATAATTCCTACAACCCAACTCCATCATTTTGATCTTTAAAAAAAAAATGCATGAATTGTTTTGTGTGTGTGTGTCGTGTGTTTTTGTTGTTTATTTTAGCAAATAGGGTCAAAAGTCCTGTTGTCAAACCTCTTTATGCTAACTGAATGTTTTGAAACGGATGAGTCACTTATGTTGGTACTGATGTTAATAATTTGTAAAAGTTTTAATCCAAATAGCTAAACTTCAGTCACCATTTTATGGGCATGTTAGCATGCTGGTACTATCATTTAGACTGTAAAAAGTACAACAGATACACAATAAAAAAGCTAACTGAATTAACATTGTTTATGTAAACAATGTCCTTTCCCTTATAAAAGTATTGGAACAGTGAGGGCAGTTCCTTTCTTTTTGCTGTACACTGAAAACATTTGAGTTTGGCATCAAATGCTAATCTATATACATTAGCTTTGAAGAAAAAGCCTAAAACGGTTAGTGAAATCAGCAGCAACCTCCAGAGGGCAGGAGTTAGGGGATGACAATCTACTGTTCACAGAAGCACAGAGGCTACACCATAAGATGCAAACCACTCATCAACAAGAAAATCAGGAATGCCAGACTGCAATTTGCCAAAAAAGTACAAAGATGAGAATCAAAAATTATGAGACATAGTTTTATGAACTATTGAGACAAAAACAAACCTTTATAAAAGTGATGGAAAGGATAAAGAATATTCTACAGTCCACAGACATATTTTATCTGCTAATTTAAAGAAACCTTCATCAGGCAGCAAGATAATGATCCAAAACACACCCTGCCAAAACAACAACGAACTTCATCAGAGGCAAGAAGTGGAAGGTTCTAGACTGGCCAAGTCAATCTCTAGACTTAAACCCTATAGAGCTGCATTTGACATGCTAAAGAGGAGACTGAAGGGACAAACCCCCCAAAAACAAACAACTGAGAGAGGCTGTCCTGAAAGCCTGGAAAAGCATCACAATAGGAAAAATGTAAAACTTTGGCAATGTCAGTGGGTCACAGGCTTGATGCAGTTATTAAAAAGCAAAGGATTCAAAACTAGATAATAGGTATTACTCACTTTAATCTATTTTAAGTCTATCTATTGCAATACTTTTGCTCACCTAAAATTTGATGCTCAATTACAATAAAATGCTATATTTTATGTTGTGTTTCTGATCCAGATGTAAACACTTGGAAATATAAGCTGAAATGTTGCTTCATTGCCTCATATTTATCTTCATTGTCTCATATTTATCTTTTGATGTCAAACCTAAATGTTTTCAGTCAACAACAAAGGGAATAGTTTTCCCCCTACTATTTCAATACTTTTAGAGGGGAGTGTGTACACTCACCATTTACTTTATTGGGTACACCTGCTCAATTGCTTTGTAAGAGAAATAGGCATCTAGATGTGAAGATGACTTGCTGAAGCTCAAACCGAGCATCAGAATGGGGAAGATTGAAGATTTAAGTGATTTTGAAAGTGGAATGGTTGTTGGTGCTAGACGGGCTGACCTCAGTATTTCAGAAACTGATGATCTACTGGGATTTTTGTACACAACCATCTCTGGGGTTTACAGAGACTTGTCAGACCAAACAATATTTTTCCAATTTCTTATTGTTGAGCCTCAATTTCCTGTTCTCAGCTGACAAGAGTGGCACCCAGTGTGGTCTTCTGCTGCTGTCACTCATCTACTTCAAGATTAGATGTGTTGTGCATTTAGTGATAGTATTCTACAGGCTTTTGTTGGAACGAGTGGTTATTTGAGCTACTGTTGCCTTTTTATCATCTCCTACCAGTCTGCCCATTTTGTTTTGACCTCTGACATTAAGAAGGCATTTTGGTACACATAACTGTCACGCACTGTTTTATGTTATGTTATTTTATTCTTATTTTATTTTACTGACCGATCTTTAACTCTAGAGATGGTTGTGAGTAAAGATCAGCAATTTCTGAAATACTCAAGTCCATTCAGTCAGACACCAACAACCATGCCATATTCAGTCACTATAATTTGCTTTTCTTGCCCATTCTGAGACTTGGTTTGAACTTCAGTAGGCTGTTTTCATAATGTCTAGATGCTTAAATGCATCTAGATGCCAGATTTAAAAGATGAAGAAGAAGAAAATGTTGAACAAAGAAAACAAACCTTTGAGGCTACGATGAACAACTTGTCCAAACCGATTCTCCAGTTCAGATCTGTGAGAACATTACAATAGATTAAAATAAAAATAAAAATCTAGGTGATTTAGAGAATAATGCAGTGTGATTGCCTTAAGGTCAACATCCAACCTGAAAGCTTGAAAGACTGGCTGTTGCAGGATGACAATGCGGATGAGTGAAAGAGACTTTGGCCTCAAGTCCGTGATAGCTGAAGCTATACCATCCAGCATGGCTTTGCAAGCTTTGTCATAGCTCATACCGATTTGTCCTGGAGAAACAGATGTTTTTAGTAGCCTTGTATTTATTTATTTGGCTGCAATGACAGGTTGGTTTTTTATTTTACTTATTTTTGAATTGTGTGCCTTAAAAGGCAATTAACTCCAGTTTCTCATTTTAAAAACTTTTCTATTTTATCCTAATCTATTGTTTACTTTTGCTTATAATTGCATGGTATACACTTTTTAAACAAATTTTAGATGAAACTAGCATTTCTTAAAGGATTCATGTCACCTGCTGAGTGTCATGGCAAAGTAAAAAAAAAAAAACATATTTCGAGTGATCTCAACACTCAGAATATGTGTTGGGGATCAGTCTCAGATACCACCCCACCAAAATTTAGCTCAGCATGTAAAAGTTATTTTCTCCCTTTTTGTGTTTTCTAAAGTCAATTAGCTGAGGTAGCCATCTTGACTTGAGCTGAATCCAAAAGGTAATCATTTGTAGATGTACTTCCATTTATTACTGTTTGAAAGTTTCATCAAAATCCTTTTTATAAAAAGGATGAAATCCTTTTTATGATCTTATTGGTTCATGAGCTATTTTGCTAACAGACAAACACATGCACGCACACATACAGACAGTTACACGATCACCTTCTTTTCATGCAAAGGGCAATAATCCAACCAAACTAAGTAAAACTTCAAGAAAAAAAACTATTTAAGGTTAACTGAATGAATTTTACAAATACTTATGACAGGCACACCAACATGATGAATCACCAACCAGTATTAATGGCTGGGAAGGCCACTGAGCTGAATCCTTTGCTCTCACACTGCACCAGTATCTTTTTGCAGTTTTTGCGAGTCAACTGAGGATCGCCTTTAAAGTCAGCATGAAGGATTTCCTTACAACCAAGCAACCCAGGACCTGTGGTACACATCAATTCTGATGGAATGCCAACTGAAAAGAAATACAAAAACAGAGATATTGTTTGTACAAATGATTGGGTAACATTAACTTCATTATTATTTTTTTTTAAATCAACTTAATTTTTTAAAGAAGGTTTTCTATTACAAAGATACATTAGCTTCAAACATCTTTTACATGTTTGTAAATTTATATTGATGTTTACCTTGGGCTAATTCTGCATGGACAGATGGCCCTGCTGCAGTCAGAATAGCTTTGGAGACACCTGTTGAGTTTATAACAGAAATGATCACATCAATACTCTTAAAAGAAATTATAAAAAAAACCAAAAAAAAACTTGCACAATAACATTAATTAGCTCATACCAGAATGTTGGTTTAAGAAGCCAGTTGTGTTGACAATAACATCAGTTCCTTCTTTAGTGATGTCACCACAGACAATCTCAAGTGTGACTCCACCCAACAAGGCTGTGACTTCATCATTCATCATAGAGACATGACGGTAAAAAGAAGCTAAAGGTGTGGAAATAAATAAATAAGAAAATTATGTTAAACGTTTAATCAAATCTCAAATGATAGATATTAAAGTAATCCAATGTATTTCTACCAGCAGTGGATAGCTTTCTGAACAACTTAATTGAGATGAAACAAAGATTAGTCTGGACCAGAAACTAGAGATAGCAACTAATTAGTGCAATATCAAGTTCAAAGCAGATAACTGCCAACTTAAAACTATTTCAATCTCAAAAATTTTATAGGAGTTCATGCAAATACTATTTTATACCACGTCACTTTTGCATTTAATTACTCTTTTCATTGAAGGCTCTGGTTATTTACACTGAAGACTGTGTTGTTCTGCAGTCTGTTAGCTATGCTAGTCAATGTGAAACTTGTTTTGCAAAACTGAACTAGCAGAGTAACTATATGATATGAGAGTAATGTGATGCAGTTAAGGAATGAAAGACTAAACTAATTGCAAAGAGGCTCTTTAATTTTAAAGAGCAAATGATCCACGATTAAGTACTTAAGACTTAAGTAAGTTAATTTGGAAACAAATCAATTTAAATCTGACAAAAGAGAGAGAGTGAGTATTTAAACAAACCTTGATTTGGATTAACATCATTTGTGAATCCTTTGAGACGCAAGGCCCCTTGGGTAGACTGGAAGGCCTGTAGATGAAAACTACCATGTTTCATTATGCTTCAAAAAGTTTTCAACATTACAGTGGTGTAAAATTTACTTTATATAGCCCATGCAGTGACAACACTGTGATGGACAATAACGTGCATTTATGGATAGCATTAATACACATAATTAGTCATATAGATATTATTCTTAGGCAAAGGCTAGAGTGAGACCATCACACCATACTAAAGACTAAGTTCCAAAGTTTGAATCTGAACTGTGGGTCACTAACAGTGCATTTCACATCAACTCTCCACACAACTACTCATCAAGTCCTCAGAGCAGGACACTGAGACCTTGCACTTTAGGACATAGGTTGTCATGGACATGCTAAAGCGCATTCAGTGGGGAACAGGACTAAGAATAGAGTCTGCAGGCGGTGGGACAACTCCCAATTACTGGATGAGGGCAATCAAATAATTATAATAATACCAGGCGAATGGAAGCGTGTACTCTGTAAAGTAGACCCCAGGAGAACAATAGATTGGAGGGCAGGATTAGTTTGCCTGACGATTTTTACAGCCTATTGCCAAGCACAAGACCATGTATTTTGCTCATTTCAGGAGAAATTGTTTAAAAGGTCTACCAGAAATCACACATCACAATGAACTAAATAAAGAAGCTTGCTGTAATATAATATGTAGAACAAACACAAAACCTGTGATTCTCTAACGTAAGCTGCACAGTCTCTGTAGAGTACAAATTCAAAGCCTGCATGTCTTCTAAACAAGCAACTGCATTGGCATTTTCCTTACCTTGCTAGAGTCTTTGTCCTTGGGATGAACAACAATTCGGACTAGAAAAGGTGTTTTGTTGATTCGGTTCTGTTCAAAAGCACGGACTTCCTCCAGAAGAACACTGGAAGCCAGCTTGTGAGGAAAATGCAGTAGAGCACCAGTCCCAAGCACTGGGAAAGCAACTGAACTAAAGGCTCTGATCTCACAGGAAGCCAGTATTTTTTTTATTCCCCGCCTCAGCTCCTGAAAGGATTTTTTGTTGTAGTTTTAACAAAAACACATTAAAGTTAAGAACAGTGGCACAGAAACTTACAACTACATATTTCACCTGGACTGGAGCTCCATCTTTGGTATTATCCCAGCGGTCTAGGTTGAGAAAGATGACTGTCTTGCATTTAAGACCAGGCAAACTTTCCACAAAAACAGTGTCACCTGGCAGTGTTGCTCCCCCTGCCTCCTTATGAAACTTTGCTGTCAGCTGTGGTCCGACCACACTGGCCAAAGCTTGTCCAATGTTAGTAGAGACAGGATTAAGGCTGGCCATAGGAGATACAATGGCATCCACCTAGTCAGACACATTGATCTAAGGTCATTCACATTAGCACAAAGCGATAATGATTATCATTGAGCAAATGAGTAGAATTGGTGCCAGTGTTTTATGACCATGTTAGCTTTTAAAACATCATGAATGAAGTATCCATGTTAATTTTTGTAACTTTGACATATGTGCCAAGTTTCCTACCTGTTGGGTCTCAATGGTCCCTTGAACAATCTCAACTTGGACTATATCTGCAGCAGATCCAGCAGTGACTCCTCCTGCTGCTCCTTCATTTATCTGGAATTCCACATCTCCTTGTGTGCTTCTTCTGGTACCTTTTTCCTGGAGAAGCCTGTCACACGCCTCCTGCATTGCTCTCACCACCTCTACTCTGTTATCTATCAGTATTATTTTGCTCAGACTTCGCCCACCCTGACTACCAAACTTCTTGATAGCAGTTACAATTGCATCAGAGCACACTCGGATAGGAACGCCAAACACACCTGAGCTTATACATGGCATGGCAATAGACTTGAACTCCATCATTTCAGCTAAATTAAGAACATTGTGAACAGTCTTCTCTAGCATAATCCTCTCTCTACCACCGTCTCTTCCACCTACAGGTCCAACAGCATGCAGCAGTGTCTTGCATTTTAGGTTACCTCCTGTAGTCACTACTACATCACCAGTAGAGATCTTTCCAGTCTGTTTTACAATTGTTTTGCTTTCTTTCTGCACTTGAGGGCCACCAGCTTTACTTAGTGCAGCTGCAACACCACCAATGTGACTTAGATCTTCATTGGCAGCATTCACCAGGGCATCAGCATACTGTTTTGTGATGTCACCTTCACAAACCAGCACCTGAAGCCCATACTGAAGCTCATATTTGGCAATTCCCAAATTCTGTCTGCTTATATGAGGCTGTTCTTCGAGTTGGATGAGACATTTATGAGCATGAGCAACTTTTAAGAGGCTCTCTCTTCCGGCGTGACAATCAAAAAATCTAACTGCTCCTGCCATGTCAATAGTAACTTTGTCTTGCACAGTGGAGTCCAGAAATAGGCCCAGTCTATTCTTGACCTCGGTCACTTTGCCGGTTAAACCTTCGAGCACCACAGTGGGCTTAGAGGAAGCTGTTAGAGGGCTGAAGGTAACGCCTGAAAAGTCAAAATTATGTAACTGCAACAATTCTGGTAAGAGTTGAACTAACTCTGGGAAAGGGAGCTCAACTTTGCCCTCTATGCTTGACTGGTCCAAAATAAACTCAGTGACTGCGTCACTGAGCACTTCAACCTCTTTAGTGTGACCCAGTAAACACACCGTGTTATCTGCACCAAATACAATCTTAGTCCTGCACTCCTTTTTGTTCATCTCATTTGTCTTGGACTTCAGTTTTTCCCGAAGCTCAGGTGGCACAACAAAGCAGTTAGGAATGTCATATTTGACCGTGTTGAATTTTTCTTCCATCTTTTTCTCTGACTCGTCTAGTTTGTTGGCATTGAGGGAGAAGATGTGTAGCTCTGTGTCTCGCAACTCTATTTCCACTTTGTCACCAACTCCTAAAACGTCACAAAGCATGCCTGGACCACCATAGGCTTGTTTTAAGAAGGCCAAGAAATGTGGGGTTTTGTCAGAAACAGTCCTCTCAAACACCATATTCTCCTTTTCAGAGATCAATTCACTAGCCTTTAGAATATCGTCCACAGAGCCTTCCAACAACAACTTACCTTCATCTGCCTGAGTAACCTTCACTTTTGGAAAGTTTTTCCCCAAACTGCACTCAATCTCTTTCCAGAGGAGGCGAAGTTTAGCCTCACCAAGTCGATGGACAGTAGTTTTCATCTCACCTGAGGATGATCCTCTGTGTTTAACACATGAAGATTTTGTTAACCTAGCTTTAACCTGGGAACATTCTCCAACAACAACAGCAATTCCAACCTCACTGTAGACCTTTACCTCACCTGCACTCTGGTCAGAGCTGCAGGACTGCAGCAAAGCTTTGATTTTATGAGAGTCCAACTCATAGTGGCTCATATAGCTATCAAACAATTTGTCCACTTCAGATTTCCAGTTACTAACCTCACCTACAGCACCAGGTTGAGCTAATAGTCTGACTAAAACTTTATCCTCCTCTGAATGAAACCGAGCAGAGCAGGATACAAAGGCAAGCTTTTTCTCCAGCTCTGTCTTGGCTTTTGGACATTCCTTCAGGTATCGAAAAAGATACGAGTCGAGCTGTAATTCATATTCTTCACCACTTGGTGACAGGCTTGATAAAAGACTGAACTCCAGGTTCTGCTGTGAAAAAAACAATGCAGCATATATCAGTTTTGATCATCAGTACTAGGTAGCCACTTTAAAGAAATGTTCAAATTTACAGCAATTTTAAAACGTACAGCTGAATATGTAAGATAAATGACTGAGACTTGTACATTTTAACTGCTTTGAGAAACATTTGTGTTTTTTTGTGAAAGTTAAATAAATAAATCTTACAAAGAAATACACACTAACTTCACATGTAGAAATCAAATGTTATTACATGTAAAAACATGTCTAATTAATGAGTGAAACATGTGGTCTTGGGACAAAAAATAAATAAAACAAAAGGGAAAAAAAATTAATTAAATAATTTGTAAAACACATCTGAAATATGTGTTTACCACAT
>JAOXNZ010000199.1:20247174-20260432 GCA_028566095.1 Kryptolebias brasiliensis
TATCAACAATGGCAGCTGCTCCCCACTATATTACAATGTAAAAAAATATTTTACAAAATACTTTATTTTTTGCACATTTGGTAAAATCTACAAGAAAATTAAAATTAACCTT
Organism: Kryptolebias brasiliensis; assembly: GCA_028566095.1. Classification (NCBI taxonomy): domain Eukaryota; kingdom Metazoa; phylum Chordata; class Actinopteri; order Cyprinodontiformes; family Rivulidae; genus Kryptolebias; species Kryptolebias brasiliensis. The sequence goes on from JAOXNZ010000199.1 coordinate 20,247,287, forward strand.
CAACAAGATCTCTGGGCTTAAAGTTGTTAGTAGCACTCAGAGAAGTTTTGCTAAACAAAGCCTTGTTGCTGTCAGACAAAAACCTTGTATCTCCAAAAATTAATAAAAAAAACTTCAGGAAATGGAAAAAAAAACATATTTTGTAAATAAATGAACTATGTGTGGCTTCAAGCTCCTTGATACTTTTCCGTGAATTGTCATCCATAAATCAACAGACTAATTTAAAGAGTGATCAATAAAGATGATTTATGGAAAAACAGGAAAATGATGAAAAAAAAAGATACAAATTTTTTGCATGACAGAAACAATAAACATCCACCATGTAAATGCTGAAATTTAACACTTTTTTTTGTCATTCACTTAACAAAAGGAAAACAAACAAAACTTTTAAACTGCCTGATGCAAACAAAAGTTTTACAGAGATTATAAAAGCTGTATGTCACATATTGATACCAAGATTCTTACAAAAAGTTAGATAAAAAGCATTGTTGATATTTTAAAAAATTTTTAAAAACTTTACATGCGATTACAAACTGTATTTAAAAGTGCAAGTGATGGGGTTTGCACCATTTACATGCATCCACATAAAGTGGTGTATCAAGTAGGTGGAGTTTGAACATCATATAATTAAAACCATTAAGCATAAGCAAGTTGTTAGATCAACATATTTGAACTCACTTAAAACAGTATCACTTCACAACAAAGTACAGAAGTGCAGAAACAAACCTGCACTCAGACTCTTCAACAACTCCTTTGTTTTACCAGGCACCATGCAGACGGTGCCAAATAGGTTACAGAAATTGTAAGGTTAAAATGACACTTGTGTGACAGGTATTGTGATGTCAGTTTTAACGTAACCTGCTGTTCTTTATCCATTCGTTTATTTTCTTCCTCTTATCAGTGGTTGGGTTGTGCAGGAAACAGGTCCATGAGGGAAACTCAAGATAGGGTTAGAAATATACAGTACCTCTATTTTTTAAGACTCGAAACCATGTCACCTTATTCTGTGGATTTGTTCTAATGGGTCAACATTCTGGCAGTGAGCTGGCCTGCTTTGATGCAGTCAAGGATGATGCTTGTCCCACTGGAAAGAGACTTTGGGGCAGACCCAGGACTTGCTGGTGGGATTATGGATCCTCTTTGCCTGGGAACTCCTTGGGATCCTCAAGGAGGAGCTGGAGAGTGTTGCTGGGGAGACGGACATCTGCGTTTCTCTCCTGGACTTGCTGCCTCTGCGGCCTGACGATGGATGGATGGATGGATGGATGGATGGATGGATGGATGGATGGATGGATGGATGGATGGTCTGATGAGTTGTACTAGTCTGAACATGTGTTCATTACATTGGGTTCATTTCTGCAGTGTCTTCCAGAATACATTGTCTTCTTTAAGTTTTGGTTTTCTGTTTTTATTTGATATAAAAAACAACAACAATAAAGTGTAGAAGTTATAGCAGTGCTTTTCATCTGTCTCCCATACAAACTGTGCTCATCTTTAGCTGTTCTTCATCTATCTGCAGCACAGTCATGAAGGGGTTGTGATCTCAGGTCACATTTACCCACCTTTCTTCTGTTTGCTCAGGTGTCACTTTCTCTTTGTCATGCAAATAGTTTGACTTTTGCTCATTTTTAGAAAAATATTCAAGCTCCTCTGATAAAATTTGCTTAGCATTTCTACCATCTGCTGTCTAATCTGTTTTCTGGTGTAGCAAAACTTGTTAAATCAGACTTAAAATCAACGTGTTAATGAATTATTCTACATAATTGGGCTACTTGAAAGAATTTCTCAAAAGACATTAAATTTAAAAAATGAAATGCTGACATATTTACATAGCATCTGGACAAACATGCAGAATTTGACAATTATCATTGATGCCATTGATTTAATGACATTGACCTGCTGTAAAATATTTTACTAACTTTGTTTTAATAGCCTAGAAGTTATCCAAAAGATTTTAGTTTTACAATATATTGTTTCTATTCCTGCCACTTCTGCTGGCTAAACGGTTTTATTTAAGTATTTTGTCTTTGTCACTTATTTAGACCATAAAAGATGGGGTTGAGAAAAGGGTTGAGAACAGAATTTTCCTTAAAAAAAAGAGAAAATTAGGCGCTCTATAAAATTTTCATCACCAGAGTTATGTCCAAAACAGAGACAACTGAAAAAAAAGCTTACCATTTGACAACTCAGTCTTTTGATGGACACAGTTTTTCTGGAAAATAGAGGATATTATAAGTTTGTGAAATACTGAGCATTTATGTTTCGATGTGGCTAAATGGGTTACATACCTCTAAGATAATGCCATAAAGCTACGAAACATCCTAAAACAAAAGCATAATGTCAGCATTTAGCATAAAAAATCTATTCTGGTAGTCAACTGGATCCTAAAACATGAATAAACCTTCAGTAAACTATATAACCAAGAACAAAGCATCTTACATCACTTTACATTTATTTATTAACAAAAGCTTTTGCAAACTGTGATGTGAAAAAGATATCTTAGCAGTGATTCTTGTGTCATCTCATGCAGAGTAAATAAAAGGTGGAGGTGGAGCTGAAGGCGAAAATTTAAGTTCTCTACTTCTGCCCCCAGCCAACATTCAGACATACAGAAAGTGTTTCATGAGCATGTCAAACAAGGTAAAACACAATCCAACAGTTTCTCAGTTTCCTGGGAGAACCCACACATATGCAGAAAGAACATGAGAACTGCACACTAAAGTTCTCTAACCAGTTTTAATCCAAAGTCTTCTTACGGTAAAGCAATGTGTAACATAAAAAATGAATATTTATGTTTTGCTTTTTCAACACAAGTGATCTCATCCTAAATATAACTGAAACAAGGGCTGTTTTTGGATAAAGAAACATATATTTACAATCCACTGATGGTCATTAAAGATCTGGGACTAAATGCATAAATATATCTGTGCCTTTTTAACTCAAAAACTGACATTTACAAAGCAGGAGTGTGCACACCTCATGCATTCATCAGATCATGCATACACAGTCTTAAAGTAATTTTAGGCTTAGGCTTCTATGCAGTTTTACACAGAGTCATTTTATGCTACTTCAAATTTATGTTGCACTTATTGTCAGGTTGTTTTCTTGTGATACAAACAATGTTTTATACGTTGGTTAAGAAAGGATATGCCTCTCTTGGTTCTCTTTTGATTGTGTTTTCTTACAGCCTGCTATTTACAACTGATTTTCAATTAAAATTTTTAATTTTGATTAAGATTCACTTCTGGTAATAAAACATGTTGTTCACAACAATTTAGGCTGCCATTTCTTTTAGGAATGTGATTGTTGTTTTTGTCTCTCACCTCTTAAAGAGTAAATCAGAAACATTAGGAAAAGTACCCCTCCAACTATACAGGAACTACCAACACCACATCTGTCTCTGGACCCAGGTGTTTCACCTGCAACTGAACAGAAGAGAGAAAAACATCAGAACAAACACAAATCTTTTAAAAGAACAATGGCAGCAAAGTTATGTTTTTTCCCTCATGATCAGTTAAATGTTAATATTTTCTACAGTATGTTGTTTTACTATCCTGAACTACAAGCCAGTTACTTTATTCACAAAGCTGCAGTGAGGCTTTGCTTCTGTGTCAACTGGGTTGTATCAGTTTAATTAAAACTCTTGAAGAGCACAAATGCAGAGAAGTTGCTGCAAAACTAGGTTCTAGTATTTACTATAAGGTTTGACCTTATACTCATGCGCTTTACTTGCGAGGTCTTCAAAGTCACTTTACTGTTATGATCATTTAAATTTTGACTGAAGGAACAATTAGTTAGCAAATGCTGTCATCCAAACTAATTCACAGAATAGAAACAACTCTACACCATTGGGTTTCATTCCTTGCCAAAGAATATTTCTTCACATGAAGTGAGGAACTAGGGGATCAAACCAGCAACCCTCCAACTGAAAGACAACCAATCTATCCACTGATCAACAGTGCATTGCAACCTTCCAATTTTTTTTTTTTAATTCTTTGCTGTAAGACCACAAAACAAAGATTGCCCAGGGGAGTGAATACTTTTGCAACCCACTGTAAATTGGAATGAGATGCCTTTCGTTGTGAATTGGTCCTGTGTGCATAAACTGAATTAAATTATTGTGTCAGTTCTATTCAATGGCATGTTTAAAGCTTGTGATCACATTGCTGGTCTAGAAAGAGTTAGTTTGACCCACAGCTCAGCTAATGCTGTCTTAGCACTCTACATAATCCAAACTGCATTAAACTAAACAACCAACAATATATAAAACCTTACCGATACACTTTGAATAGAAAACTTCTGATATATTCTCCATTTGCCTGCTGGAGGTGCAGGTGAATTCAACAGAAGCTTGTGTGTTGAAATATGCTAAAAGTTGTGAAGGACCTCCCTTAGTATTGTTCCAGTTATACAAATAATGAGGTGTCACTTTCCAGGAGAAGTCAACGTCGTCATCAAGAGAAGAACAACTGAGTAACATAAAACAGCCTTTTCCTGTTGCTGTGTTGTGAATCTCCTTTATGGTTGGTTGCTGAAGGTGTTCTGTAAGGATAAAAATAGAAATCATTATTATTCCACTTCACTTCAGTGATAGAATTATGCAATACTGCATGTACATATGTTAAAAAGTAATTAAATGTAATTCTAAATAAGTTAATCTTTCTAAAAATAAAAAGTAAATACTGACATTATTAATGATAATTTTTCCAGTGATGAGGTAAAATAAGGTGACATCTGTTTAGACACTTACGTTTCACTTTTAAGCTAATCTTCTTCCCTGTGTTTACATTGTCTGTGTTGAGGAGGTTTACAGTGTAGTCCTTAGCATCTTCTTGCGTCAGTTTATGGATTGTCAAGTCCCCTGAAAAAAGAAAAGTGTTGTAAAAAACATTGTTAAGAAAGAGAAAGAAATGACATTTTACATCAGGTAACAAGTTTTATTTTTACCTGAGGTTTTGTTAAGAGTTAATCTGTTTATGTATGTGTGGAAACGATTAACATTTGTAGTCTGATCTCTATAGGTGGCGATCAAGGTGTTGTTGGATAATATTGACCAATCGATTCTGGAGAGAGTCCATGATGGTTTGGCTCCAGAGGACAGGGTAACACTACCACCAATGTACCTCGAGACTTCATAACTCATCACCACTGAAAGAACAATTTTACAAAGAATTAGTATCACAGATGATTTTGTCATGCTTTTAGATTTAACACAGTAAAACAAAGGAATCAAGTATCCTAAAACACATATGGCAACTTTTTTAACACAAACACCCAAGTAATTTATTCAAAGACCTTTACTGCAAAACATTTTAACTATGCTCTTTCTGACAAACCTATAACCTTTACATCTGACTTCACTAATGCTACAATTTCTTGATCTTCATGAGTTATTATTTATACTTTGACAAGTTCCTGTTATAATTTGAGAAAATAGTTAAGTAAGGTTTATTTAAATAGCACTTTTCACAGATTAAAATCACAAACAAATAAGCATAAATTCATAAAACTAAAGGCTTGCAAAAAATAGGGTTAAGCTGATTTTTAAAAAATAAACACTCTCAAATTAAAAAGAAAAATATAGAAAGCTCATTCCATAGTAAGGTGTGATTACTTGAAAAAAGAAACCCAAAGGAATTGAAATCAGGACAGAAGAACATTTAATGATCTCTGGTTAGATGACCTGAGGGTCCAAGTTGATGTGTAGGGCTTAAACTGTTCAGAAATTTACTGAAGTTTTACCTGAGATTCCCACCAAAGTATAAATTCTGATCAACAGCATCAAAGACTGACGTAAGATCCAACAAAACTAGATCTATAAACTCACCAGAATCTGCAGCCACCATATTGTTACTAGACACTGTAAGTAGAGCAGTTTCAGTGAAATGTTTTCATTTTTATGAAATAAACCTGCTATTGTGAAAACTACATGATTGTGTATGGTTACTGTTTTACTGGAAGTGTTTCAAAACACATCTCAGTTTTGGATGAGATAAGCTTTAGCTACCAGTGTGTGACCATAGTAGCTCAGCAAAGTGTGAAAAGAGCCTGGTGATCTGCTCTATCAAATAATCTGAGTGATTCATGTTCCACAAAAATATTAAAAATAGCTACCTCTCTGAAATAATTTTTACAGATATACTTTTGTCTGAATAAATTTTAAACATCAAAAAATAAAAACATGTGCTCTGGCAGACTGCAGCTATGTCCATGAGTAAGCAGACCCGCCGATAAAAACAAACTGCTGAATCCCTAGAAACACTGCAGACTCAGGTGAGTCGGGTCTCTGAGTCAGGTAAAAAACTCCCCGGAAATGCTGCAGACTCAGATCGATCTGGCTCTTGAGTTGGACTAAACACTCACTGTTAAAACAACTGACTCAGATGAGTCGTACATAAATATTTACGTATGTTTTACATACACAATATACATTTAACATAAGTTAACATTTTGGTTAACATGTTTGATTTTATGATTTTGTTCCGTCTGTATTGTTCCATCATCCGAAGTTGTTGTTTTTTTTCATTTACTGGTGTGTGGAATTCTAAAATAAACATCTCAGAATAATGCAAATCCACCTCCGGAGCTTTTTGGCAACAGGAGGGTGGAGGGAGTGCAGCATGACTGACCCAGGTGAATCAGATCACTTTAGTGAGTGACTCAGATTAACCCGGGTCCAATAAAGTGAACTGGATTTACCAGCTCTATTCCTGATGCAGCTGCAGAATTACAAAAACAGGGCACTGACCATCAAGTTACCACAGCCTCAAAAAATGAAAACTGAATAAATAGAGATATATTGAGAGAATATCATAAGAAATCTGCAGACATAATCTTCATTATTTATAACTACTGAACAATGCCACTGTGTTTATTTGAAGAAGCTATCGCTGAAGGACCATCCTCGGCTCACTTCTGGTCCTTTTACCCCAGGGGAGGGACAACTCAGACAATTTACCCTCTAAGGACGATGCTACAAAATAACTATAGTTTAACTATTTATTCTAATAAGTCAGAGAATTAATACAAGAGCCAATGTTGGGACTTCTGTAGACAAAATCTTAAGGATGAAGCTGGAAGCAGAAGCCCCGAACAAAGGAAGTGTCGACTCATATAGGTCCTAGGCTCCGCCCATTCCAGAGGGCCAGAGCACTTTCCTCACATGACCTCAGTAGTTTTCTATGTGTAGCAGGAGATGGCTTTAACTGTTTCAAGCAAGTGTTTCAGTGAGTGTAGTGTAATTTAATCTTTGAGCGTGCAGCAACAATAAACTATTCACAATATGTCAAGGGCTTGATACAGCTGATAAAGGTGGTTGAGAAAGTGGTTTTCCTCTATATCTCTTTAGTACTTACCTTTATTTTAGGACATATCTTACAAGTCCCCCTGTTGATGTACTTTAATGGTACATTGCCTAATTAATTATCAGAACGTAACTAATTTAAATCAATTATCCCTTGCTATATTATGAGCAGTTTTCTACTATGTTTTCCACTCCCACTGTTGAGGTGACCTAAGTTGCCTTATAATACTTCATACATATTTAAAATCAATATGTGTGGATGCATAACTAATCCTATATGTGCTTTGGAAACTCCTTCTGGCAGTCACGTGGATCTGACCCCCAACAGATCGCCATTGGCTTCATCCTTAAGATGTTGTCTACAGAAGTCTCAAAGGGTAAATTGTCAGAGTTGTCCCTCCCCTGGGGTAAAAGGTCCGAAAGTAAGCCAAGGATGGTCCATTGGCCAAGGATAAGTGTATTGTAACAATGTAATGTTTATTACATATCAGTGTAGTAATATTAGTTTATAGTCAGTTTAGACAATATTGTTTATCCATGACTAAACTCATGTCCATGGTTTTCAACTGGCTCTCTGGCCTGGCAATGCCTTGGGATCCCACAGGAGGAGCTGGAGAGCGTTGCTGAGGAATATCTGGGTTTCCCTCCTGGACCTGTTACCTCTGTGACCTGACTCTGGACAAGTGGTAGAACATGAATGGATGGCTGGACTGAACTCACAAAAGAATGGGTATTAAAAAGAAAATCTACTGTGGTGGCGCAGGTTTGAATCCCCAGACAGAGACAAAATTTGGGTGGGAACATGAGGCATCCACATCTGCCTCCATCTTCATTAGCCCCACTGTGGACCCTTGAGCAAGGTCCTTAACCTCCCAGCAGCTCCACGTGTGTGTGCTCACATGAGCGATGGATAAAATGCAGAGAAAAGAGTATATAAAAATATATCATATTTCAGTTCATTTCTTCTCCTTATAAACACTACTAAATGTATGTTTGCTGTAAGTAAAAAATGTTTTAATGAGCTGTATGGTTAAAGCAGCTATTTACTAAAACTGAGGTGACTAATAACACCCATGTCATCTGAATCAAGATTTATTAATTAAAGGCCTAACATTCCTTGAAGGAATACATATCACCCACAACATTTCATGCCAGAGTTTTAGACTAAGATCATCTTATGTTCAGAAATTACTGCTTTGTAGACATTTTGGTCAAACCTCAAATATAACATTATGCACAATCTCATGCAATACTGTGAGATCTTACACTAAGAGTGTTGTGAATAACTGTCAGCTACTGCCATATAAAACTTTAGCTCAAGATTTCTAAAACTGACTGAGTTATAGTCACTTTTGTGTTGGCTAATGTCGATTAGCTGTGGTAGCCATCTCAAATTGGATTGATGTACAGCCAATGATTTTTGAAGGTTTTATTAGAATCTGTCCAGTTATTCATGAAATATTTAGCTTACAAACACTATTGACTCCAACAAATAATGCTAAAATATTAAACAAATATCTTGCGCAATGAGTAGCACTTGGAGTACGTGTTGTGAATGACTTTCAGCAACACCATACCAAATCTTAGCACAATATTTTAAACTGACTAAAAGCAATTTTTGTTAAGAACTGGAATAGCTCTGGGGTCAGTGCTGAGGTCTTGTAATCCTAAAACTGCAGATTTGAGCCCAGGTTGTGTCAAGAAAAGCAAAACAACTGCCAAACCTTTCATGCAAGCTTGCTTTCTATGGCAACCCCTGCAGAATGAAGCAACTGAAAGACTAACAACAACATTGTGTTTTTAAGGTCACTTAGCTGTGATTGCCATCTTGAATTGGGTTGGCTCTAAAAGTTAAGTTTTAGATATACATCCAATTATTATTTCCTGAAGGTTGCAGTTAAATCCATCCAGTGGTTCATTCAAAGTTGACTCTAAATGGTTAATAACAAAAATTTAAGCAACAATCTTGAACAGTCTGTAAGTGCTCAGAATATGTTTTAGGGATCTGTTTCAGCTACTACCACACCAAATTTTAGCTTAACATCTGTCAAACTGTCTGAGTTATAGCCAAGTTTGTTCTTTGTAAGGTCAGATGGCTGTTACATCCATCTTTAATCTGTTAATTAGTTGTAGAGGTACATCCAATAGTTACATTCTACAAGTTCCAATAAAATTTGTCCAATGGTTCATGAGATACAGTATTTTAGGGGCACACACACACTCACCCCAACACACACATACAAACACAGGCAAAAACTATATTGTTTTTACTTTTTGCAATAGTTATGACTATACTTCTGCATAAAATGTAATTTTAATAGTATGTTTAACATTTTAACATTTATGATTACATTTCAGTCTGTACTAGAAGCGACTGGAGGCTGCGATGGCTTGGCGGTCAGTGTAATCCTGTGGTTGCAGGTTTAAGCCCAGGTTGGCAGGAAGGGCATCCGGCGTAAAATTGTCAAATCGTTTGTGTGAATTTGCTCGCTGTGGCAACCTCTGAACAAGGGAGTAGCTAAAAGAACTCACTTACTTACTAGAAGTGACTAAACAGAAACATATTGCCACCCACAGGGATGCAAAATGGCTGACGGTGTTAGCCCTTCCAATAAACACGCTCTTGAACGTACATGGAAGAGCAGACTAACACTACTTCCTGAATTTGCTTTAATGTTTGCACCTAAAATACCTTTCATCCAAATTTGCCTTCCTTTTTAAAAGGTAGCAATACTACATTGTGACACAAATGTAGTATGTACGCAATTTTAACACAAATTCAGATGTTTCACTCCCAAAGTTATGAAGTTTGTGAAAGTACGTATTTCAACCTCAGAAAGCCAATGAATTTAAAATTCCATTAGGACTCATTGCTTTACATGGTGTAACATGTAAAACAAAGCTGCTATGTACCACAAAAAAAATCATATCTTTAGAAAATATTAATCATAAATACCTTGAAAGAACGCAATAAGGACGATTCGAAGTCTCATCGCTCCAGAGTCAGTGAACACTGCTAAACAGGAAGACGTCAGTTCCTCTGAGCGGCACTTCTCTAAAAGGACACACTTCGAACTGCTAAAAACCCTGCTAGTCAATTGAAATATATATTTTAAAAAAACTAAGTCACGAATCTGTCTCACACCATTGTTTTTAATAAAGTTGAAAAACACTTAATTACCACATATACCGTCTTCTACAAATAAATACAACTAAATTTTACTTTTTAATGTATCATTGTTTATTTCTTTGTACAGTTTTCAAAAATTTTGCATTCTTTTTGGAATTTCAGTGTATGTTTCACAAATCTATTTGCTGTTGAATGGGGGCTTTGTAAAGGACTTATTTATATAACAATGGAATTTTTTTTACTTTATTTTACTTAAACAAATCATACAAGTTTTTGTACAGGTACATTACACATTTTTAGCAGAATATGGTAATACAATGAACGGAAACAATGAGCATGAACAGTGAAAGCACATAAGGAGATTAACACAAAATCAATATATTAAAATTCTAAATAGCAACACAAGCCACATTGAAAGAAAGTTTCACAATACTGTTATAAACCCTTTGTCTTTTGTGAATTGCATAGTTTCAAAGAATCTCTTTGAAAGTCCAAGTCGTTGGGTTAGCCTATATATATATATATACTGCAATACTGCACTACTCCCCAATATTAAATTTGTAGTCCAAAAAGCACCACAGGAATAAATATTTATTTTGAAATAGTCCTCTTTCGCCTTTGGTGGGATAGGCTTAGAGGTGGGGCATGCTGCCTAGCGCCTGGTGGCCTGGCTTTCACCCATGGAGCCTGGCCGGGCACAGCCCGAAAAGAAGATGAGTCCCCATTTCCATGGGCTCACCACCTGTGGGAGGGGCCAAAGGGGTCAAGTGCAATGTACAACGGGTAGTGGCCGAAGGCGGAGACCTTGGCGGTCTGATCCTCGGCTACAGAAGCTGGCTCTCGGGACGTGGAATGTCACCTCTTTGGTGGGAAAGGAGCCTGAGCTGGTGTGCAAGGTCAAAAGGTTCCGGCTAGATATAGTCGGACTCACCTCGACGCATGGCTCTGGCTCTGGAACCAGTCTCCTCGAGAGGGGTTGGACACCCTTTCACTCTGGAACTGCCCCTGTTGAGAGGCGCCGGGCAGCAGTGGGCATACTTGTTGTCCAACATCTTGGTCCCTGTATGTTGGGGTTTACCCCAGTGAATGAGAGGGTAGCCTTCCTCCGCGGGGATGTGGGGGGATGTGTTCTGACTGTTGTTTGTGCTTATGCGCCTAACAGCAGTTCATATTACCCACCCTTTTTGGAGTCCTTAGAGGGGGTGCTAGAGAGCGCTCCTCATGGGGACTACCTTGTTCTGCTGGGGCTTCAACGCTCATGTGGGAAATGACAGTTAGACCTGGAGGGGTGTGGTTAGGAGGAATGCCCCCCCTGATCTGAACGCGAGTGGTGTTTTGTTATTGAACTTCTGTCCTCGTCATGGATTGTCCATAACGAACACCATGTTCAAGCATAAGGATGTTCATATGTGCTCTTGGCACCAGGACACCATAGGCCGTAGTTCGATGATTGACCTTGTTGTTGTTTCATCTGATCTGTGGCTGCATGTCTTGGACACTCGGGTGAAGAGGGGCAGAGTTGTCAACTGACCACTACCTGGTGGTGAGTTGGCTCCAATGGTGGGGGAGGATGCTGGTCAGAGCTGGCAGGCCCAAACATATTGTGAGAGTCTGCTGGGAATATCTGGTGGAGTCCCCTGTGAAACGGAGTTTCAACTCCCACCTCTGGCAGAGCTTTTAACACGTCCCGGGGGAGGCGCAGGACATGGAGGACATTGAGTGGGCCATGCCTATGTTGTCGAGACGGCTGACTGGAGCTGTGGCCATATTTCAGCATCTTTACAGCCTCCAGAAGCCATCTCCCTCGGTTTTCTTCTTTTAGACCGATACGATGCACTGTGTCCACAATGTTGTCCCTTTTTTTTTGTTTCCAGTGACGGGCTATCTTCCTAAGTAGCTTGATCACATCACTTCTGGTGTTTTCATTTATCTTATCTTTCATGCCTTTAATTCTGAGGTTTTATCTTCATTTACAGTGGTCTTGTTCTCTATATTTCCCTTGTAGATCATCATTTTTGGTCTGTACACGTTCCAGGGTAGCTATTGAGAAAAAAAAAATTTTTTTTTTTCTTACTTGCTGGTGTTTTGGGGGTTTGTTAGTGTTTTTGGTATTTGCAGCATTTTTCCTTTTGCTTTTGTCTATTTTCTCTGATTGTAGAATTTTTTTCTTTGTATTTGTTTATGGTGTTTGTGTGTTTTGGAGTGTGCATCATTCAAGTGTTTCCAGCGCATTTAGCTGTTTGCTGTGTGTTTGCACCTGTTGGCCACCATACACAAGGTTTTACTTCATGTCTTTGCAAAAAAGAAATAAAACACACAAAAAAGACATTTGTTGACTTATAAAAATGAGATCATTTATTGAAAACAGTTTGCTTCAGCTAAACTCCAGACAGTGTAAAAGTTAAAATAACATTGTTTTGTTATTCAGAGAGACGTGTTAGGAGTTTCAGAAAAAAAATTAGGACTGCAAAACAAGAAAATCAAAGTCTTAAAAGCTGCAAATATATAAGCTTTAATATTTCAATCATAAGTGTAAAAAACACACAAGTGTAAATCTTTCACAACCCATCAATAAATGCAGTTGGGCCAAACAACAGACAGCAGCTTTTATTCTCCTCAACAAAGAAAGCTTGAATAAATTATATATCAGTCATTTAGACTATTAACAGAAAACCAATCAGAAGTCGTTGGACAGTGGGAGCACAGGAATGGT
>JAOXNZ010000199.1:20284019-20295128 GCA_028566095.1 Kryptolebias brasiliensis
AACCTGTGGCACATTTATGTACAAGCAGAAAGTAGCTTTAGACATCAATTGAAAATAACTTTTTTAAGACATCAAAAAAAGGTGCATAAATAACATACAAGTTAATCTTATAATTAAACAAAAAAAACAATTTCAATCAAAGCTGAATCACTTCAAGATTTCAGTTAAATGAGTAAAATGAGTGAAAACAGAATGAAAACTGGGGTGACAGGGTGGTGGCTCCTCTTTTTGAGAAAGGGGACCGCAGAGTGTGTTCCAATTACAGGGAAATCACACTCCTCAGACTCCCTGGTAAGGTGCTAGAGAAGAGAGTCCGGTCGATAGTTGAACCTCAGATTCACGAGGAACAGTGAGGGTTCCGTCCTGGTTGCGGAAAACTGAACCAGCTCTTTACCCTTGCTAGGGTCCTCAAGGGTGAATGGGAGTGTGCCCAACCAGTCTATATGTGTTTTGTGGACTTGGAGAAGTCATTTGACTGTGTTCCTCGGGGTACTTTGTAAGTATGGGATTGGGGGTTTGTTGTTACAGGCCATTCAGTCCCTATACAAACGGTGCGAGATTCTGGTTCCCATTGCCGGCAGTAAGTCGGACCTCTTCAGGGTGAGAGTTGGACTTCGTCAGGGCTGCTGTTATCACCGATTCTGTTCATGACTTTTATGGACAGAAATTCTCGGTGCAGCCAGGAGTGGAAGGGGTCCAGTTTGGTTGCCTCAGGATTCCCTTTCTACTATTTTTCAGATGATATGGTCCTGTTGGCATCAACGCACCATGATCTCCAGCTCTCACTGGAGAGGTTCGCAGCTGAGTGTGAAGCGGCTGGGATGAAGTTCAGCACCTCCAAATCTGAGGCCATGCTCATCAGTCAGAAAAGAGTGGACTGCTCTCTCAGGGTTGGGAGTGAGGTGCTGCTTCAAAAGGAGGAGTTCAAGTATCTCAGGGTCTTGTTCACAAGTGAGGAAAAAATGGAGCATCAGATTGACAAGTGGATCGGTGCGGCTTCCGTAGCATTGTGTACACTGTGCCGGTCAGTTGTGGTGAAGAGGGAGCTGAGCTGCAAGGCAAAACTCTCTGTTTACCTTCCTATCCTCCCCTATGGTCATGAACTCTGGGTAGTGACCAAACGAATGAGATTGTGTATACAGGTGGTTGAAATGAGTTTTCTCCACAGGGTAGCTGGTCTATTCTTTAGAGATAAGCTGAGAGGTTCAGTTATCCGGGAGGGACTTTGAGTAGAGCTGCTGCTCCTCCACATCAAGAACAGCCAGTTGAGGTGTTTCAGGCATCTGGTAAGAATGCCCCCTGGACACCTACCTAGGGAGGTGTTCCGGGCATGTCCAAGTAGGAGGAGACCCCGGGGAAGACCCAGGACTCGCTGGAGAGACTATAACTCTCAGCTGGCCTGGAAATAGCTTGGAATCCTCCAGGAAGAGCTGGAAGAGGTGGCTGTGGAAAGAGATGTCTGGGCTTCCCTGCTTAAGATGCTGCCCTCGCGACCCGACTCCAGAACAAGCGGTAAATAATGGATGGATGGGCGGAATGACCATAGATCTATATACTTTTCTTGTACAGACCTATATAGTTAGATTTTCTTCCGTTTTTTATTGTCATAATGTAACAGAAGCCTGTATTTATACAGCATATAAACTATTGAATCTTTATCAATTGCTTTATCTTAATTTCACAGGAGAAAACAATTTTGTGACTCTTTACAAATTTTATTCAGTATGAGATGGTACAAATGGCTCTACCAGTTGTAAAGGTTACAGACCCGTTACAGATTGTAGAGGTTGTGGGTAGCATGGCTGCGATCCACAATGAAGGGGGCTAAAATAACACGTTATCTCAGGAAAACAATCTGTTTTCCCAGGATAAGCTAAAACTAGCTTAACAAAATTGTAAGCTGTTCTCAGTTTCTGTAGTTTAGAGATGGACAGTCTTTGCGCTTTACAAAAGTACTTTTATTTTGAAGCTCCATAACTGGTCCTATGATGGCTACAGGAAGAAACCTGCTAGTTTTCTGATCTGTTAAGTGTAAAACCCCATTACATCTATATTTTATTTTTCTCTTTTCCAGCTTCAAACAACAAACACTCTCTATTGCAAACAAAGGTCTCCTGAATATAAACCAGTTTGTAAAACAAGGTCATTACTGTAAATAAAACTCCACATCAGGCAGTTTTAAAATCCAGTTTCTTCAGTTTTAATCTCACCAAACACATGACTCAGAAACAAGATCTGTTTAACCTTCTGTGCAGCTAACAAAGTCACCATTTTTTTAAACAAAAAAAAGGAAATAATTTACGCATCCTTTTAAAAATCATATCTACAAAAATAAAATCAAATACAAGAACTAAGGCTTTACAGAAAAAAAAAATGAACATGTATAAAACAAGTGGTTGTGATTTCTCTATATTACATGTGAGCAAGACTTTTTGTTTAAAGACACAAAGTTAAAAATAAAATGAGATGAAAATTAAAGATGTGTTTATGCATACAGTAGTTTGCACTGTGCAGGGAAGATCGGTTTGTGCAACATTTAAAATAAAAGGGATCAGACTCATTTGTTTTCCCCACAAAAAGCTAGTTAGGGCCACAACACTGATTAGAGTTAAAACAGGAAAAGGAAAAGACAAAGTAGAGGTAGAAAAAGGAGATAAAACCACTGTGGTCAGAAAGAGGGAGGAATAAAGAAGCAAAGAAACATTCTCAGATGAGTCAACCAGCTCAGACCAGTCAGGGCTTCTTTTAACGTTAGGTTGTAGATAAAACGAGACTAAGCACAGATCAACAAAAACTTCCACCTCCTGGTCTGCGGTGGTTAAAAGTGAGCAGCCAAAATGTCAAAAAGAAAAACAAAGTGTTCCCTTCTATACCTCTGAGGAAAGATTTCACTTTGGTACGTTTTTTTTTTACACTTCAAAATTCCTTTACAAGTTCATTGAGAGTCAGCTGTAATAAGTCAGTCTACTGGGTTTCATTTTTCTTTTGTTTAGCTGCATTTGATCATTTTTCCCCACATAAGTGAAGGCCTCGCCGCTCCACCTTTCAGAGACCGTAAACACACCTCCCGGCAGGCAGAACTCATCATTTTATTAGCACAGTGAGAGGCTGATAGTGAGCGGAAATGTGTTGGGTGATGGATTTGGATTAACTCAATCCTAAGATTTATTTAATAAGCCAGCTCAAATAAATGATTCCAGCTTGTTTCTGCCCAGCTTCATGAAGAAATAATTTATCTTAAAACAAAAAGGGAAAAAAGAAACATATTGGTACACATAAATAAAAAACTACTTCTGTAAAACCTAAAAGTTTAAAAGCATATCTACTTTATAGCATGGATTAAAATTAGTACCAAGGTGAGGTTAAATATAAAAGAAAAGCACTTGGTTTCAGTGTCAGTCTTTGCTGGTTACTCAAACAAAAAACTCTGAAAGAGTTTGATTTCTGGTTAATACACTTCTCGTATTCATTTTCATGCCGAGACTTTTCAGTTTTCTGTTCTGGGGTCTAATACAAGACAAGACTTCATGTTCCTGTTCCTGTATCAGTGTTAGTGAATTATATGAAAAACCATGTAATGAGAAAAGGTTTATAAAATACTGTTTGCATGAACTGCTATGAAATTTGGAGCCATTTAAAGATGAAAACAACCCACTTTGGTCTTAGATTATCAAAATTAAACTCATTTTTCCAGACTGAAGGTGTCCAAAGAACTATCTACAACAGGTAAGACAGTTATTGTTCATATTCTTTCTACAGAACCCCACTTCAAAAAAATATCTGAACTATCAGTTTAAGTCACAGGCTCTGTTCAAAAGTACCTATATTACAGAAACTCATCATCATGTTCAATTTAGAAGTTCAAAATTCAAAGAAAGTCTGAAAACTCTAAAGAGGGCTATGATCTGGTAAGACGTGAACTAGCAGGTGGACTTTTTTTGGACAGTGTCTGTTCCAGTTTTTGTGCTAACTCACTGACAAGGCATGAAAGGTAGTGTATTTACCAAAATATCAAACCACCCCAGAACAACTTTTTGTTTCTCCCAATTAAAAAAAACAAAAAACAAAAAAAGTTATTCTCTCCAGTGAAGCTTCTAAGAGATAACCTACTCGGTTTGTGGCTTTGAATGTGGATTATAAACGCTACATATGGGATGATCATCAGTTGAGGGAACAGCTGCTGGTTCCGTTTCTACCGCTGAATGTAGAACACATTTAAACAATACACCGAAGAGGGAAGCACAGTCGAGCAACGTTTGTTATTTGGTAATAATTCCAGTTCTGAATCTTGCCCTGAAACATCCTGAAACCTCCCAAATGTTTAAACAACTTTACATGATCTGAAAGGCTGTTTGAATCCCTGTGCGCCTCAAAAGCAGCGCTGAAAAAAATAAAATAAAACCTGCCAGCATTTCAGTAGTAAACAGTGCAGGAGTGTTTCCCAAAAGTCTGAATAAAGTTTGTGATAATTTCCTTCTGATAAACAGCTTTCCTGTAGCTTAAATAAAGGCTAAAGCAAAATGCAGCAAGTGAGCTTTTTAATGTTTCTCCCACAGTGATTTAGTGAGTTATGTGAGTGTGATCATTTTGTGAGTGTGAGTGTGTGTGCTGTTGGTTTCCTTACGCAATGCAAATGACCTGAATCCTACAGACATAGTCAATCCACCAGCATACAGACACAGTCCTTCAGTCGGCTGAACTGCTCAGTGGGTGGCAGGTGAGCTTGATGTAAAGCATCAGGTTGAGTATGCCCAAATCCTTCAATCTCTGATCTGTCCGCAGCAAGACGTCAAACCCCACAGGGAAATGTATTGTGGGTAAAGTGCTGGTGTCCCTTGGAAAGTTTCCATAAAATTAACATTTCAAGACTTTCTGCTCCATTCCTTCGACCAGCTCTCAAAAACCAAACATACGAGTCGCTTTTCCTTTGAAAGTTTCCAACTTGGCCAGCTTTAGATCCACTTCTTGATTCCTTTTCATCAGTAAACTTTTCTTTATTCTTTCATTGTTTTTCCTAGGTGTCTCAGGTCAGGACTTCCTCGCATTCAGCTGGAAGTCCAAGTCTGTGCCAACCTCAGAAACCTCAGTGGGTAATACCACCGCCTTTTGTATTCCAGAGCAATGGAAATGAGGGGCAAGGGGAGGGGTATCTATGGAGCCCAAGTCTAGCTTTTGATATAGGTGCTTCTGTATGCCATCTGGGCACAAATCTACCCTGCAGAGACATCAGAATCCAGTTGACAGAATTTTAGGCTCAGCTGGAATTCCTTCTTTACCTGAATGAAAAAACATAATATAGTTAATAAACAAAACACTTTATGTCCATCACAGGTTTAGGATGCATATTCAGTGGATGCTCACCGTCTACTGAACTGCGATCCATAGAGGGCGTCCGGGAGACGGTTGCTGAGCGACACAGTTGGTCCTCTGACTCCAGAATGAACAAAGGATCTCGAAGAGTTTCTAGAAGCTTGTGGTGGGCCATCTCGATTTCCTGTAAAGATCAAAAACATCAAGACTCACAGAAATATCCAGCACTGATCCAGAAAGACAGGCTTACTTTCATTGAATATAAACTTGATTATTTAGCAGGAAATTATTTTAAAAAAATTAAAACGGGGCTTTGCTTTCCACCTCTGTATGAATTTCACCTATTTCTACTTTTTCAACAGTGTATTAAGTTGTGACAATTTTTCCCCCACTCTTTTTGATTGTTTTCTAGTGATCAGCCCTTCACTACAATCCTTAAGTGTGGTATACTTTTTCTACTAAATACCAGGAAAATATATAATATGCTAATTTATAGTAGAGGATTAGATAACAGCACAGACCCCATCTATACTACACCAGATATATAGAAAAGTGCAGATTTTCTGCTGTGTTTGCACGTCTCACCTACATGCAAATGGTGATTTTGGGGAAAAACAGATGTTTCAAAAACTTTTCAAAGCAGAGCCTCAACATAGGGAGTCTTTCAGAAACAATGACATAGGCAGCCTGTTTCGCTCATGCCTACTATAACTTTGTGCCCTAGAAATCAAAACAACGATAAAGACATTTTTTTTGTTTTGTTTTTCTGTTTCTCACTTTATCTTATTCTTGTCACTGTTAAATTTTAAGCATGTGCTGGATTGGTTATTAACTGAGCTGCAGCTGTAAGCAGTGTCAAAGAAAAAAAACTTGTTAGAAAATTTTTAGCCAAGCTGAATCAATGTTGATGTTCTCACCAACTTGGCATCATGGCATAGGTATTTAAGTGTTTTTGTTAAGGTTAAAATTCGACACCCCTCTTAACAGCAGGACCCCTCTTTCCACAGAGCAACTGTTCCAACTCTTGAAACTGTGCCTGCAGTCAACCTACTTCACATATGTGGGCAATATTATAGGCAGAAACATGGGTGTCCCATGGGGTCCCCAGTTTCTCCTATTGTTGCCAACCTGTACATGGAGGAGGTAGAAAAGAGAGCCTTGGCGTCCTTCTCAGGGACACCACCAAGTCACTGGTTCAGGTATGTTGATGACACCTGGGTCAAAATGAAATCCCAGGAAGTCCAACATTTCACTGATCACATCAACTCCGTAAATAAATATATAAAGTTCACAAGAGAAGATGTAAAAGATGGCAGGTTGGCCTTCTTGGACTGTGAGGTCTCAGATGGAGGACAATTGGAAACACCAGGGAGAAGAAGAATCCCACACAAGACAGGCTCTGGAGCAATGTGGATATCCTAACTGGGCCTTCCTGAAAGCAGATAAAAAACCCAAACAGGACTCCAGCCAGCGGCCGGGCGAAAATGAGGACCCCAAACCCAGACCAGTGGTCATTCCGTATGTTATTGGGTACGTTTATTTTCTAAACATTATGTTCCAGTGGCAAAGACTGGTTCATCCAAAAGCTCCGGTCCTCTGGCACAGAGTAACAAAGTGTATGCTGTTAAGTGCCAGGAGGACTGTGTTCAGTTATACATCGGGGACACAAAGCAGCCATAGGCCAAAAGGATGGCCCAGCATTGAAGAGCAACATCATCAGGCCAGGACTCTGTGGTTTACTCTCATCTGCAGGCCAGCGGTCACTCTGTCAGACATGTGCACATCCTTGATAGAGAGGAATGTTGGTTTGAGAGAGGAGTAAAGAAAGCCATCTTTGTGTAGACAACCCGTCCATCATTAAACAGGGGCGGAGGCCTCTGTGTCTAACTGTCCCCCTCCTACAATGCTGTTATTGCAACTATCACTCAGCCCTCTGTAAATAGCAAGTGGCCATCAGGGCCCTAATGATCGGTCGTTAGGATGATGGTCCTCTTTTGCATGTGAACAACTAGTTTTGGGTGTCACACCCAACTGGTTGATTCACTATGCGAAGGTGCTGCTTATAAGGTTGCTTGCAGTTCCTCAGACTGAACAAGTCTTTTGGATAAAAGACGAACTGTATAATCTAAGAAGAAATCGTCCAGAGGACCTGATTCAACCGTATTAGATTTTTCTACCTGGATTATCGAGCATGCATCAGGACATTTCATGTGTTAGTTTTTGTCCCCCTCATTTATCCTGCAAACACATCTCAAGATGTGTAAATGTAAGGTGCTGTCTTTGTGAAATATTTTACAGTCTTGTCTTCCACTCTCTTCTGCTTTTGAAATGTGAGCAGAATGTTATTTTAGATTGTGTTGTTGAAAATTTATGGACATCTGTTGAAAAGATGTGGTCTTGAAGGCAGCATTTGTTGTACTTTTCTACATTAATGCTGTCAAAGAAATGGAAATAAGGTTGGCCAAGAACGCTGATACAACCCCTTTCCATTACGGAGCCTGGTTTTGAGGTCCAAAGTGTTTTTTATGTCTTTGGTCAAGAGCACAATTATTTTATCGAAAAAAAGATTTAAAGTATAGATTTGTCACACCAAAACACGTATTTTCCTCCCAGACACCTCAGAGTCCAGAGAAGTTAAAACCGCCTTTGAGCAAAGTCACCATAATGCTTCTTTTCTGCACAGTAAATGTAATTCTAAATCAGTTTCTAAAAGTAACCTGTTCTCTGTGTGATTCTATCAGCTGTTATCAGTTCAGGCTTGTACCTTTGTTCTTTTGCATTAAATTTCCTCCGGATGTGTTGAAATTTTGAATAATGTTACACATTAAAGAGAAAGAAGATGCAAATCCTGTTTTTTGCTTTTAAACAGCTGAATAAATACATATAAATATTTATTGCCTGGAGATCCTCTGCTATCAGAAATAAATAAAACGGTACGTACTGTAATACTTGTGAGATTTAGATGCTCTCATACACGTTTTTTCTTAACTTTCACAGTACAGCTTTTTTCTTTTTTTTTCTTCCTTTCTGCCTCTGAAGATAAGTTTTGACAAGGACTACACAGCATGATAGCCGCTCATGTTTGCCACATCCACATAAACTCACCTTCAGCTTGTGCAACTTGTTCATCAATCCCTCAATTGTGAGAAAGATCTCATCCACATTTTTGATGATGTGACTATGTGTCCCAGCCTGCAACGAGACCATTTCTTCCTTTTCTTCCTCCAGTTGCATAGTCACTGATAGGCTGAACTCTGGGCCCCCGGCTGGCGTTTCCTCCTTCGGTTGTGTCTGCTGTGACACCACTTCCTCCTCAGGCTGAGGGAAATGGCTGGCGGTGGGTGTGGAAGGGTCACTGAGGTCATCTATGTTGCTCTCTCCCTGCTCTGATGGCATCACCAGGTAGAAAGTGTTCCCTAAAGGTCAGAGATGTGATGATTAAGTTCAGGGATGAATTTAACCCAGTCGCCAAGATGACAGATTATAGTTTAGTTACAGATTGTTCTTGTCTGATAAAAACTGCAGCATGTAACCGATTTGAGCATCATTACCCTGAGCTTTGGCCTTGCCTCTAGACTTGGAGGACTGATTGGAGAGGAGGCTAACATCATCAGTGATGCCATCAGGGACAGAAGAAGGAGGACCCGCAACCACAGCTACACACAGAGGATAGTGTGTGTGAAGAGTTGAAAGAGTGTACAGAGGTGAATAGTTGAAAAAAAAAAAAAAGCGTGTTGGTGTGTTTATCAGTGCAAGCAAATTAAAGAAAAAACGAGAGCAAAACAAATCACAGCATGCAGAGAAACATGCAAAGAATTACAGACACCCAGATTTATTTAAATCAGATAAATCAAAATAAGCTGACGTCAACTTTAATAAATCAACATCAGTTTTAAGAGACAAAAAGGTTAACCCAGAAAATCAAAAGGGTTCAGCTATCAGCTTTCCTGGGCAACATCCTTTACCTTTCCTCACCACCTTAAAGCTGGGCTGCCTGATGTCTGTGGGCAGGGCTTCATTTGGCCCTGCCTCTTCTTCTGTGCTGAGGTTGAGGACTGTTTCCAGGGACTCCAGATGCTGACTCTCAGTTAGTGAGCTCCCTCCGTTGGTCATCTTGTTGGTGGGTGTGTCGTCTGAATTGTGGCTCCACCCGTCCTCGTCTAGATCTTGTAATATTAGGTGCCGCAGGGTTTCAACTGTAAAAAGTTTTTATGTATTAATTACTTGTGTTAATTGAAAGATGTGCAGTCGTCCTAGGCTTTCTTTTTTAGAAAGGTACTGTAATGGGTTCTGATTTCAACTCACCGTCTTGTAAAGCAGCTTCTGCCACACCGCCCTCCTGTCCTTCGTCACAGTTAACCGCTCCTGACAGGTCTGTGGGTGTGTTGTCTGAGATGTTGTCGCCGTCATTGGAGGACCGAGTCTCCATGGAATCTGACTGCTCCACCATAGAGTTGGCTGGTAGATTGAACATAATTGAACATTTCAATATCTGCAGATTGTTCATCAGATGTTATCCAGGCTGATAATTATGGTACAAACAGTACTCCCTCTGTTCTTTGTAAGGTTTAAATCATCAAGGCCTAATAATGTTTCTGTCAGGTTTCATGAAACGGAAAATCATCAAATGAAAAACAAACAAGTCACACTGCAGCAAAACTTAATAATGATAATAATGACAACAACAACAATAAGAATTTTAACTACAGAATACGTTTGTGAAAAACCAACATAAAAATAAAGCTGTGAGCGAAAAAATTAAGTCCACTCTTGCTGTTTACACAGGATTTAAGAGGAAAAGTAACAGCCAGGTGCTGCTGATCAATTGATTAACTGATCATCTTCTACATGAGCACCTCTAAAAAAAGCAGGAATTTGGACAGTTTTCTGCTCTGGGGCATACAGGTGTGTGTTAACATAATGCCAAAGAGGAAAGACATAAGCAACGACTTCAGAGAAGCAATGGTTGCTGCCCATCAATTTGGGAAGGGTTAAAGGTCATTCCCAAACAGGGCTGAAACGATTTGTCACCGTAGTCAACTGGTCAACTTAAAAAAAATTGTTAGTGCAGATTTTTTACTGTTGACACATTGCATATCAGCCACAGCTGATAATAAACTGGTCCAATCATAATGAACCACATAAATGTTTTTTGTAACTGCAATCCATGACCGGGAGGTCTGGGGGCAATATTGTCTCTAGTGTCTGCCAAGACTGAATACAGTCTTCTAACAAAGAACATGAAGAAAAGACCAACAGAACTAGAAGGAGATCAATAAAAATCAAAACAGACTTTCCAAAGTGCGAGGGCATTTCACTGAAAACAAGAAGCTGAAGGCAGATTGTTCAAAGATGATTTTTTTTTCTACAGCAGCACAGCTGCAATGGACTGCAACCCCCCCCCCTTCTGGAGCGGAGACAGCAGCTTTAAGTAAATTTTAGAAGTAAAGTTAGCACGTCTTGTTGCCTCCTTTTAAAATTATGTTTGTACAGTAACGTTTAATTCAGTTTAAACCATGTCTCACGGAAGATTGATAAGCAAATATCATTCAGAAGCGAATATCATTCAGTTCTGTTTGCAAATATAGGGTTAGGGTTATGTTAGGAGCAGTAAATGAGTGAAAGGTAGTTTCTGTACTGCAACCCCACCTGTGTAATAGTGTAATATTAGTGTTTATTTAATGGTAAACCTCTTCCACTTAATGTAAATATTAATTTGTAAGATATTTTATCAGTTCCATGGTTTGTTTGGCATAATACAGTGTCACACTGCAATAGTAAATTTATTAATTCTTTTTT
>JAOXNZ010000199.1:20306603-20321041 GCA_028566095.1 Kryptolebias brasiliensis
CTCATCTTGAGATATCCTTATTGTAGAGCAAATCTGTTCCGGCACATGTAGGCAGCCATCTTCTCTATATGGTATACATGAGATGCCAGAACGGGAAAAAAAAAAAAAAAAAAAAAATAATAATAATTTTACTGCAGTAAAACAAGTGCAGCTTTTACCTTCGGTCCTCTTCATGCTTTGATCTGAAACAGAAAAAGGAAAATAATGGTTGTTGACTCACTTGGCAACAAAACAGTCACAAAGGTAACCAGTTCTGTTCCTCAAAGTTAAATCCACAAGTGGAAAAAACAGAAAGTAGGGCCTGAGTCATGTGATTTCCTGGCTTACATTTGAAGTTAACAACCTTTGTTATGATTGCTTCAGTGAGCTCCTTCCTGTAAAAACTGGTTTACTGGATACTGAAGACACTGTTGCTAGGGAAACCAGCACAGCTTATAACCTATCTGTTAATATTTAGTTTGTGTGTTTACATAAACATTTAAATTAAACAGCGAGCAGGTAGATAAACTGTAAACCTAAAAAAAAAATCAGTTTCTGTTTTTAGAAGAAAACTTGGTTTCTCCAAATGAAAAACAACCTGATGCCCAGTTTAATTGAAAAAAGCAACAAAAAAAAACGAACAAACAATGATCCTCCCTGCGAACCTGAATTTGCTGCAGTTTTAGTTTATAAAAGTAGAAATAAAAAAATAACAAAAAAACCAAACAAACATCCAGAGCAGCTTCTGAGTGAAGACTCACAGTATCTCCCAGAGAGCGGTGACCTGTCTGTCCACCACCTGTTTCTCCTTCACTGGGTCTCCATCGAGCAGATGCAGGTCTCCTTCTCCAAACAGGGAGCCCAGACCAATCATCTGCTTGTTCCTGTCAGAGCACACAAACCAAACCAAAGGTTACTGCCAGCTTCTGGAAATAGTTCTGTCCAAGCTGTGAGGCCCTCTTATTTTTTTATTTTTTTTACTTTTTCCTTATCACAGATAAAAATCAGAGAAAGAAAAAAAAAGTACATAGATTTTGTAACAATTTTAATCCTGTGCACTCTGGTCAAGTGTCACTTATTTCCAGAGTTTTCCAGTTGTGAGAATCCCACTAACAATCACCCCCCCACCACCTCGTCCAAAAAGGCCAGAAGTGATGCTTTCTGCCCAAACACACTAGGTTTGAAAAGTTCTCAGGCAGATCTCAATATTTTCCATCTGATTAGTTTTTTGATTTTATCACTGCAGGATTTACAATAAAAAAATCTGTGGATAAATGAAAATAAACAGCTGCAGAATGTCGCTTCTTGTCACAAGATTTAATGAAATCATGACTTTCATGATGCCTGCAGTTGTTTCTAACACCTGACCAAACTTTTTATAAAAGACTCTGAGAACATCAAATCTTCCTGTTAATATGGTAGATAAGTTTTAATCCACTCTGGTTTTGGTCTAGTTTGAATTAGCCATTAGCACGTCAATCTTGTCATAATTAAAAATTAAACTTTGAATTTCCAAACTGAAATTACCTACAACAGGTAAGATATTATTTGTTTACAAAAAAAACTTTATCTGCTGATACAGATTTTCTTGTTCTGACTTAAAACATGTAACATGTTGATGCCTGGTAATATTTTAAACAAACAGGTTTTTACTTGTAAAAAGTGTCATAAATTATTATGTATAAATTTTCTCTTATTGATCTGATTAAAAGACTACAATAGCTTGTTGTTAAACCTAATTCAATTTAGTAATCTTCTTTAAACTGGAGGAAAGCAAAAACTTCCACATAGATAAAGCTTGAGTAGAAATTTTAAACAATGTGGTTAGAGGTGCTCAACAGCTTTAAAACAAAAGTACAAGAACCACACAATTTTCTAGTCTGAAGGTTTGAGAACCTCATGAACCACCTTTATGACTCTTGGAGTAAATTGTCCCTCCATTGTCAGATTATAAGATGTACATTTAGACACATTTAACCAGTAATCATACGATACTAACCCAACTCTTTCAGCCTCAGAATTTTCTTTCAGTTTGCTATTTGTTAAGACAGACATTCGTTAAGAATGGGAAAACTAGAACAGGAAATAACTCACATTTTTCACAAAAGTCTTTCCATATTCATGTCTACCAAGTGCATGAACAAACCAACATTTTTGATAAATGCACCTGTAGTCCTGAATCAGCTCCTGGATCTCTGGTAGAACTTGCTGCTGCAGCTCAGACAGAGGTCCTCTGATGTCCTCCTGCGCATGAAGCCGACTTTCTGAAGGCACAAGAAACACAACATCAGACAAAAAAAAACTTAACCACAAACTAAAATAAACTGCAGTTAGACAGCTGGCTCAGTAAAGTTATTAGTCTTAATTATAATTCACACATTCTTTTAAAAGTTAAACATTGAAGACATGAAAACAACACACATAAAACAAAACTAAATGAGTTGATGAATCAAGTACTTTTCATGTGTCTTACCGATGTCTGTGAGATACTCCTCTCGGACTTTGATTTTCAGAGGCTAGGAAAAAATAAAGCTTTCATGTTTTAGGTACTGAAACTGTACTGTTAGAGAAAACAATACCGTAAAAAATTGT
Source organism: Kryptolebias brasiliensis (assembly GCA_028566095.1). Lineage (NCBI taxonomy): Eukaryota > Metazoa > Chordata > Actinopteri > Cyprinodontiformes > Rivulidae > Kryptolebias > Kryptolebias brasiliensis. The sequence continues at coordinate 20,309,175 of JAOXNZ010000199.1, forward strand.
GAACAGTTTTGTATAAAAAACAAAACAAAACACCAGTTTGAGTAAAAAAAAGTACATATATATGACTGACTTTCATTTCTATAAACAAGCTTTTCTTGTTGTGCAATATGAGTACATACAGCATCTGGATCCAGGAAGTGGGAGCAGATCTGAGGTGCAAGACCACGAGCATCTTTAGTACTGGATCCCAAATACGCTTCTACTGATAGATAAAAGAGCTACAAAAGAAATGAAAACAGGGGAAACATGAGGGTAAAAAGGCAAATATCAGTCTTCACTAATTAATGTTTAAAAGTTGTGTTTTTTTGTTGAGTCACTTTAAAGATACTGATAAAACAATGGACTATATGCATTGTACTAGAAAACAATACTTTCTACAAAACCGCCGAGCTGTTTTGATATCTTTACTATGGTCCAATCTCAATAACATATGGGATTATATGATTTGCAAATCAGTGCTTTCTGATTTTAATTCACATTTTACAAGTCACAACTTTTTTAGATATTGGGGTTGTAAAACCTTTATATTTATGACAAGAATAACAATTCAATCTCATCAAACACTACAATAAGCAATGACAATGAAAGACAGGAGAAATTAGAAAATCTCACGAGTAAGCGCTTTTACTTACTTTAAGTATATATCAATTTTAACTTACCAGAGGGTTGGGGTCCAACAGTTGGCTGAAGACGTATCTCATGAAAACCATCATGTGTGCTGGTCTTGACTTCAACAACTCCATGTCCTGGAATGGACCATCCATCTATGAAAAAAAAAAAAAATAGAGAAAATAAAATGGAAGGAAGGGTAAGATAAAACTATAGGATCATCATCCAGTAAACAGAGAGCTTTGCCCTGCAGCTCAGCTCCCTCTTCACCACAACAGACCGGTACAGAGTACACAATACTCTATTATTCCCTCACTCATAAAAAAACAAGATACACAGAGATACTTGAACTCCTCCACTTAAGGCAGCACCTCACTCCCAACCTGGAGAGAGCAGTCCACTCTTTTTCTGACTAAGGACCATGGCCTCAGATTTGAAGGTACTGGTCTTCTTCTCAGTGGATTTACACTCAGTTGCACACCGCTCCAGTAACAGCTGGAAATCATGGCTTGATGACACCAACAGGATCACATAATCTGCAAATAGAAATGGAATCCTGAGGGCACCCCCTGGCTGCACCAAGAAATTCAGTCCATAAAAGTTATGAACAGAATTGGTGTCAAGAGGCAACCCTGGAGGTGTCCGACTCATACCCTGAAGAGATCCAACTTCTTGACAGCAATGCAAACCAGACTCTTGCACCGTTTGTATACAGTCGAATGTCTTCTCCAAGTCCACAACCACATAAAGAGATTGGTTGGGCAAATTCTCATGCACCTTCAAGGACTCTAGCGAGGGTAAAAAGTTGGTCCAGTGTTCCATGGCTGAAACAGAACCTACATTATTTCTCCTAAATCTGAGGTTCCACCACCAAACAGACAGATCTTTTCCAGCACCCCTGAACAAACCTTACCAGGGAGGCTGAGGACCCAACCCTAAGTCCACAGACTCAGCTTTCTCCATGGAAGACATGCTGGTGGGATTGCGAGAGTCCTCAAAGTATTCCTTCCACCGCCCAGTGACATCACTGGTTGAGATCAACAACACCCCAACTCCACTACACACAGTGTTAATAAAGGACTGCCTCAGCCACCTGACGGTTTGCCAGAATCTTCTTAGAGCTGATCAAGAGTCTCTATCCAAGGCCTCACCAAACTCCTCCCACACCCAAAACACCGCCTCAGCAACAGCCAAGGCTGCATCTCGCTTGGCCCACCAATACCCCTCAGCTGCCACTGGAGTCCTACCAGCTAACAAGGTTCGATAGTACTTCATTTTGACAAACACCCTCATTCGGGGTGTCCACCACTGGAGGCACCAACAACCTTGCAGCCACAGCTAAGCGTTAAAGACCTTTCTGACGGGTTCTTCTGCCTGGCATTCCCAGCAAACCCTCACTACATATTTGGGTCTACTGGGTCTGTCTGGCATCTTCTCCTGCCATCTGATTTAACTCACCACCAGGTGGTGATTACCTGACAGCTTCCCTCCTCTCCTCATCTGAGTGTCCAAAACATACAGCCTTAGATCAGACGACACAAGGACAAAGTCTATCATCAATCTGCAGCCTAGATGTTCTGGTGCCATGTGCACTTATGGCCACCCTTATGAATGAACACAGTCTTTGCACAGACGTTCAACAACAGAACAACACCTGGGTTCAGATCAGAGGCCGTTCCTCCCAATCACGCCCTCCAGGTTACAGTCTCTACCCACGTGAGCATTGAAGCCCTCCAGCTGGTGCACTGCCCTGCACCCTTGCTAAGGACTCCAAGAAGGCTGGGTACTCTAAGCTGCCGTTCTATGCATAGGCACAACCAAGAGTTAAAGCCCAAAGCTACCCAAAAAGCACAGGGAAGCTCCTCTCTCATCTACCAGGGAAACTTCAAAGCACAGGTGCCAAACCGGGGGGGGGGGCTATAAGTCGGCCCACATCAACCCGGTGCCTCTCACCATGGGCAACTCCAGAGTAGAATAAGGTCCAGCCCCTCTGAAGAAAATTGGTTCCAGAACCCAAGCTGTGCATTGAGGTGAGCCCGACTATATCTAGTCAGTACCTCTCAACCTCATGCACAAGGTCAGGCTCCTTCCCCTCTAGAGAGGTGACATTCCATGTCCCAAGAGCCAGCTTCAGTAAGCTAGGGTCAGAGCACCAAGATGCACCCAACCCCTATCACCTATCCTGCAGGTGGTGGGCCCACAGGAAGGTGTACCCATGTAATTCATTGTGCCTAAGTCCAACCGAACCTCATGGGTAGAGGCCCGTTCACCAGGATCTCGCTGAGAAGCCCCTCCCCCAGGTCTGGCTCCAGGGTGGGGCCCCCGTACCCACGTCTGGGCAAGGAACACTGAGCTCCTTGTTTGATGGGGTGCTTGTATGAACAACTATGAGATTACTTGTAAATAATAGGACCACTGAAACAAACCTCATTTAAGGCATAGCCATCTTCTTCCTCTTCCTCCTCAGGGCTGATGATCTGGGCCCTTCCACCCTGGGACACACACAGAAATAAAAAAAAAAGGTCACTTGGTAACATATTCAAATTTGAAGCAATAAATAATTTATTTATTTAGTCTCGATCACATTTTAATCAGTTAGTTGAATCAAAGTAATGCAAAGAAAAAATGATAACTGAGCAATATTTTTAAGCTGATAAATACTTATCGTCTTTCAGGTTATGTGTGGAACAATGAATGACGTGACCCAAAAAATGAAGAATGCAAATAGAAATGTGTCTCAATCTCACCATATCAGAAAGGGCGTGTGTGTCCGAGCTCTGGCGTCTGTGATGGGGGGTCCTGAAGGTTAATGAGGGGGAGGAGTGGGGACTCTCAAGGGCCTAGGGAAGGAGCCGGAGGGGAAGTAAAGGAAGAGCGAGGAGGGGATGAGGGGGACGGGATGAGTGGATCATCACATGCACAAACACACACCTTTGACCTGACCCTGATCTTACAAGACAAGTTTTCGAATCTTACCTCCATGTCTCCTTCACTTAAATCCATGGAATTTCGTCCTGTCAAAAAAAAGAAAGCTTTTTAACAACTTGATACATAAAACTACGAATTCTAACAAACATTTGTAAAGTATAACACTTTGGATGTAGACTGATTAGAACAAGAATTACACATATAATCATATGTGAAAAAAAAAAAGCAATGCACAGATACAAACCTTCTCCAGCGAGGACGTAGCCCGTCACAGATTCTGATCGTCTCCCATCCTGACAGGGCAAAATACAACTTTAACCTAAATTACATAGCAAGACTAAGAAACCGATCTGGCAGCTGCTCAGACAATAAAAACAAATAGTTACAAGTATTTAAAAGCTGGCAATAAAATAATTGATTGATAACAGGGTTAGGCAGTAGTACAGTTATGTGGTGTACCAGGGTATCCAAAAGTAGTTAAAGTATTGTTTTGAATACTGTACTTTAAAACTCTGCTGTTATTTAGTCCTATACATCTGTAAATGAGTTAAAACATTAGCTATGTTGTGTATGAAGAGTGTACTTACTAACTAACCTATCAAAAGCTCCTAAAGCCATGATATTATCATCTGGGCTTTCCCTAATTGTTTAAAGGCACAGTAATCTCAGTGTATGTCAATATATAACTTTAAAGAAAGTAATAACAAATTCTCTAAAAATATTTTTTCTCCCATAATTTGAGCATTTACCAAATAGAAATAATTTGCGGAATTCTAACTTACCTAAAACACGAAAGGTTTAGTCTGATTTAATGCCAGACATTTATTTGAAAATGGTTATGAATCTTTTTATATAGTATATGTAAATATCTGGTTTTAAGAGTAAATTAAGTGTAAATTCTTTCAACTGATGTTGGCTTCAAAACACTTTTCAGCTCTGCTTTAGGTTGACAAAACATGAAAATATCTTGGACTCATAAGAAACCTTGTTTACTTTTTGATAGACATTTTTCATACTTTTCCAACATTTTTCAAATTCATAGTTTACATCATGAATTTACTAGTCAATGTTATTTTTTAAAATCATTTGGCAGACCAAAAACCCACTTGCTCTATACTAGTAAAATAAAAGCAGGGAGAGAAACTTAGAATCAATATAGAGTCTAAAAATGGATAAAATGCCTCAGTATGCTTACCAGATCCTGCTGAATCTTGACTCTTACTTGGTGAGCTCTCCTCTTGGCACTTTCAATCCGCTCCTCCAGCAATGGTGATGGGTTTCTCAACTGTTCATCCAGCAAGTCCTGCAAATTAAGTCAACCTTCATCTCCTTATCAACAGCAGACTTTGAGGCACAAAACCCATGGACTCAAATGGAGAAGCCTGGACTGAGAAAGCTAGTTTGTTTTCATAGGCATACCTGCAATTCAGCCTCCTCCTGCTCCAGCATCTTCCTGAGTATCTGACTTGCATGTTTTTGCACTACTGGATCCTGAGGAATAAAGAGGTTTTCCAGATGAACAATAATTTATCAATCTTATTCACAGACTGTTTTTTTTAAGTATTAGTGTTTTGTCTTGTTACCTCAACAATGAAAATTCTTTCAACAGTTTTACTCACCTGTAGAGGTTTAGGCCCAGTGATTCTTTGGGATGGGGTGCTGCTTAGTCCAGATGGTAAAGGTGGAGGTGGAGGGGGTAGCGCGTCCCCACTCATAGAGGTTCTCTGATTGGGTGTTAGGTCAGCGGGGAGGGGCTCCAAAGGGACAGAGGGGGGCGTTCCTTGTAGTGTCAGGGCGACGTACGGTCCAGCTATGAGATGATAAAAACTAAAAAAAATTAGATAAAAGGAAAAAGAATTATTGAAAAAACAACAATCAGGCTCATTTTAAACTCACATTTTATAAGTTTTACCACCTCCTGATGTGACATGGAGGACACCAGTAAGCCGTTCACCTGAGAGACACAAATACACTTAAAACAGGAAGAAAACACCACCTCCCAGTTTTAACATCCAACAAAAAGCAATAAAAACCTTGATGATTCGGTCCCCCTCGTGAACCCCGGCCTTGACTGCTGCTCCACCTGAGGAGTACCAACACAGAGTGAAACTCATCCAAAAACTAACAGATTATATCAAAAATCTTCAACACAATTACTTTTTAAAATGTCTTTAGGCTTTTTCAGATCCTGAGCTGCTGAAATGGTCTCTGCTGGTATTTCTCCTCTGTAGAAGGAGGAAGTTTTAAAGCAGTTCCCCTTTCATCATCTTTGGGAATGTGAGAAAAACTGAGACAAGGCCGTAGAACATTTGTTGGCTGGCTTTCAGATTATCCATGCAGACAGAGAATGAGACTGAGCATTAAGAATAAAGGAGGGAGGGACTGATTTGCTTCTTAAAAACAGATGGTGTAACTATGATTATATTAGTGGAAAATCAGCCTCTCCAGTGTCTCTGCAAGTCGGATATTAAAGTGTTCGTAATAAAATTGTGTCCATTTCGTTCACTGACATAGTCCACTAATGTTGGGTTCCACCAACCAATGCGCTGCCTACAAACACAACACCCAATACTTTCATGGCTAGCTCAGCAGATTTCAGTCATGCCACTTACAATTTATACTACAACAATACAATTTTTGTTGGGTATTTGGTAAAGTATCTTCTAATTTAAAATTTAAAAAAATGTCTTTTTGACTAAAATTTAAGTGAAAAACAAACAGCAAAGTGAAGGACAGAACCTGTCTTGTCAGAACAAGGTCCAAACTTGCAATGCTTTTGACAGCAACTTGTAATGTGTCCAAACATCTGCAGTCTCCACCAGCAGCGGGCTGCAGCGTATGATGATTTTACTTTCTCTTTTACTCATTTCTTCGAGTTGAACTGTTTCGACACACATCAAAGCAAACTGCAGCAAAAAAAGTACGATTGTGAAACTAATTGTGGTGCAATAATGTTTATCCTGGTTGCCTCTTTTTTTGTATCATTGCTTATCACTGTGTCAGAAATAGAGCTACATTTATGTTATATGGGCCATTTTACATATTAAAAAAAATCTACTATTATAGTTTGAGATTTGACAAGAAGCCTTCAAAGACACAAAATGCCCATGTAAATTATTAAAAAGAAATGATACACTGAGCATTTTCAGTTTTGTCCTTAACTGTCATGTTAGGTTGCTTTACAAAAGATGAAGCCAAAAAGGCCAATTAAGAAAATATGTCTTAAAGGCACATTGGAGTTGAATACCACTGACTTTTCCTTTTTCAACAAAAGAGGCTTTTGTTTCTACAAAAACAAAACAGAAACACTTATCACACTTATCAAGGCAGGTTGTTACAGCAGTCCTGTATGAAATAAGAAGATATAAAGATAAAGGTGTCTCACCTGGTCTAACATTTTGCACGAGCTTGACTCTCTCTCCACACACGGTGAAGCCGAAACCAAGCTGGTCCTTTTGAACGACCACACACCTCTGGACAAGACCAGCACCTGGCCAAAAGGATTAAAACCTTAGTTTGACATGAAATCAGCCCTAATGGACTAAACTCTTAATCTATTCTTAAGCAATAAAATAAGCCAGTATAGGATATTACTTGTACTCTCAGTGAAGACGTCTGCAGTCGGCTCTTTTTGCTGGCTGGCAGTGGATTTGCGATCCGAGTCCCCAGTCGTCAGACTGCTGAGCCTGTGTTTGAGGGACGAGAAACAAGAGATCTGTTGGAGTGAAATGATGCCAAACGGACCAATTAAAAAGAGGAAAAATGCTCTGTGAGGGCTGGCTGGAGAGGAAAAGCAGAACGCTGAATGTAATATATAAAGAAAGAGGGTCACAGAACAAGAGCAAAATAAAAAGAGATGGAAAAGAACAAAAAATTGAAGGGACACTCATAATTAATAGCAGAACATGAGGATGGGGTCAGATGAGAAGGCCCATAAAGAGTGAGAAGATGAGTGTCGGACAACAATAAGAAAGCAGCAGATAGAAAAACTCACCAAGCAGCAAAAGGGCTGAAAGCGAAGCATGGCAGAAAAGAAGGAAATACAGATAAAAAGGACACAAGAGAAAAATTCACACAGAGACTTGACCAAATGGGAAAAAACTGTTCAAACCATCACCATTCTCTTTGCTTCATTTACAGATTATAAAACACTGAAATTCCAAAGGACATATCAAAGGTTTTAAATTTGAAATATTCAGGACCACACAAACCCTGAAGAATCTTTCTTTTGTTGAAGACTCCTAAAAGTTCACAAGCTAAAGGGTCAACATCCACAAAATTTTTTTCAAATGCAAAACAATCCCCTAGGACTGCAGACTGTGAACACTTACTTGGAAACTAAGAGGATAATCACACTAGAATTTGAGGCAACTGATGTTTTTGGCAGCAGGGTTACTAATTAACATATGAGCAAAAAAGTATGTCTTGAATACAGATTTCAGTTTTTATGTAAATATTATCCGTGTAAAACATCATAATGAAAGAGGGTTAGATAATTATTTACCAGTGGTCAGGGTGTAAAAGGGATGGAACAAGTGGAAGAACTAGTTCCTGAATGAACAAACACCACCACCAGGAAACCTGACTATACGGAAATGAGGAAGGTTCTAAAACTTCCTGGTTCTGATGGTCAGATCAGCATTTTCTACACTGAATCGCTGCCTGATAAAGAGCTCATGAAAAAAAAAATTTAAACTACTTTTTATGTATAGTTGTTGTTAGAATAATCAAACTTCCAAAATAATGCTGCTCAGTGAATTCAAGCACTGAGAGCTCTTTTTTTTTGCACACACAAATAAAGATAAGGACGTAAACAGTGCTCTCTACCTTTGTACCAAAATGAGTAACAGCTCCTGCGTTAAAGGAACAGGTTCAGATCTTTACCTAACTTGAATTAATTAGGTTTTCCAAATTAGTAAAGGTCATCAGAATACACCTAAAAATAGCCAAGTAGGTGGAATATGACGAATGGATGGGACTGTATTATTCTGATCCAAGAAATTGATAATTATCAAACCAGTGAATTTGATAATAGATAAAAACCAATGCATACATATGAAGTGTGACACATTTTGAATATAAATAACGCATTCTGTACTGATTAAAAATGTCACCTCTCTTGTGCCTAACTCAGCCAATGAACCAGAGCAGCTGAAAGAAATTTGATGCCACAGATGTTAAACCGTAGACGCCACAAACCTCCAACAGCAACTGCTCACTAGACAGCTGTTCTACCTGAACAGGTGGGAGGCTTTCCTCATTGGCCACCCTGCTGTTACATGACACCCACACTTACAGAGTTGGACACATGCACAACAAAACAAGACCATGGAGGAGACAGGAAAGACACAATATAGACAAAGATGCATTGCACATGTGGTCAAAGGGGTGATGTGCTAGACACACAGCAGGAGAGAAGAAATAAGACATCTGAGTAGCAAATATAAAAAAATGAATTACACAAGAGACATTACAGTGAAACAGAAATTCTGCAGTATCAACCGAGTATTGTGTTCTTTTTCCAGAAACCCGTTTTCATCACCCCTTAAGTTAACCTGTCTGAATTGTTCTTCTCACAGCCAAAATGGACTTCTGCCTGATAAAAGCCTAGTCCAACAGCTGATCTGGGAGTGTGACACTTATATGCCAGGCCTCTGGATGTGCTGCTAAACACAGAAACCATCTGTGGGTTGAGGATTTGAGGCCCGTACCTGTCCAGGGTGGATGTGGGCTGGCGGAGGCTCATGTCTGCTTCCTGGAGTGAGATAAACACCGTCACTGGGCCTCTTCTGTCATCATCACCATCTTTTCTCTTCAGTTGCAGTCCACACAATGGGACTCTCTGTTGTGCTTTGATCAGATCTTTAAGTTACTTAAAAGCTGGTTCAGATCATCAGACGGTCCCCCATGCTCCCATGCACATCAGTAGTTCCAGTAAGGGTCAGATAGACTTTAAAAATAAAATGCTGTAAAACAAATCCCCCAAGTATTCACCTGTTAGTGATAAAATATATAAAGCAGAACCTTTTAGTGGATTTATGTGGTAGTTTTGGTGTAGTGGAAACGGATTGAAGATCGTCTGCTTCCTTAAGGATCATCAATCATGAATGAATGGCTGATATGTGCTGCAGATAAACAGCATGCATGCCTTTAAATATCAGAGTATTAAAATCACTAAAAGGTAAGCTTAAATGTACTTCTTCAACACCTATGACTGAGATACTGATAATAGCAAAGGATTAACTTGAACATATTTAGTGTTAACTTGCAACCAACCACAGACGCACTCAGACTTGTTTACATAGGGAGCTCTCAGCAGATGTCTCAATCTAAATAATCCGCTAAGCTCAGCTGACTTTCCCCGTTTTCAATCGTATTGCATTGACGATGTTCACAGTTAAATCACAAATGCTGTTGAGTTATCTAATAACTAATATTTGCGGCGTCCTGCTTCATCTAGCCAACGTTAGCTTGCTGAAATTGCAACTCTGACAAGGCCTCCCCCGACCAGCGGCATTGCGTGAATGGGCAAGCCGACCTCGAGCGCTGCGTCCCCGGCTTGCAGCTTCGACAACGAGCCGACGAGCTAGCTGGCTAACCGGTTATCTGTGCGATATGAAAGTACAGCATGGCTTGGACTACATGAGGATAAATATTCAATAAAGTGCTCGACGCCGTCCGGTTAGATGTGTATTCCAGCCTGATATATCCAGGAGTCCAGATTTAGTGCAAATTCAGACACAAAATAGTTGCATGTAAGCGAGTTGCAAGCTGGAAGGCATTTTCTCCTGTAGAGCTCCACTTTACAGTAGCTGGTCTTCTTTCTAAAGCACAAATACAGTCAGGATTTATGTTCCCTTCGAGGTGAGCCAGGTAAATCCAAAGTTATAATCCTCGGCGCATATATTTCCTGCCTTTATAGACCCAGTTCTTAAAATTGTAGTGTCTACCGTGTAATCTTACTGCCCTGACTGCTGATCCACTAACATCATCTCGTCAAAGATCAAAGTTCAAACAGCTCCCTCGTCTGGACGGAACCAGGTACCGCAGACAGCTTCTCAGTACAGTAAACTGGGGAAATTGAGAGATTTTGTCAGAAAAGTAAGCTAAACCTAACAAGATAAGTGTTGTTAGGATGTAGAATTGAAACTGAAATAAAAAAAATTATACTAAGAGTAAAAAAGAAATTACTAAAAACGCCTTAAAGTTTATATGTTTTTCATTAATAGAGACAGAAGTTGCACACACTAGTTTTAACACAATAGGTCAATGTTATTAGCTGTTCTTGTTTTATCTGAAGTTTGGTTAAAAAAAAAAACAAAGAAAAAAAAACAAAAACATTGAAATCTCAAAATATCTGCATTACACCTGTTACACCTTTAATTAGGTTAACCCACAGAGCATTTTTGTGCTAAAAAGCTGTCTAAATTATCTTCAAAACCCCAGCCTTTAGGCCAAAATATCAGGCAAAAATTGGTCTTTATTAGATGCCTAATGTTAGATTTAGATGCCAAATGGACATCTATATTTGGAAGAGATTGGTGATAGTAAATAAATGTTATTGATGTGTGGTATAAAAACAGAGCTCTCTACTTTGAAGCATTTCCGAGCCTCACAGAACCCATGATATAACTATAATGTAAGACTTGCCTTATTACATGGTGCAGATCAAGTTGCAATTTGTAATTAATGCTGAATGATTGCCATTTTAATTGTTTTTTTTTAATTTACAAATATAAGTTTACCTGCATTTATGCTGTCCCAGAGAAACCTTGTTTTCAGTGCACAGTACGGTCTGATGTTTCTATGTTAAACTGCCAGTGAAATACAAAAGTATAAATACATCTTTTTATAAACTACCTAGATGCTGCCTTCATTTCCAGCTCTCAGCTGAATTAAGTGATGTGTTTTTTTTTTATGAGACTCATGTTACATACAACAGCAACATGAAAATATGTTCAAACTGTGAACCAACCACATCAATCAACATTAAAGTCCAAGTTGAAGCGCTCTACTTTTTGCATGATTTTCACCTTTGTGTTGTGTGTCTTACATATGTTTATCTGTTTGTGTGTGATGAACAATTAAGTTGTAAGAATTGAAGTCTTCGTTTTCTTTCGGCTGTTCCCTTTTCAGGGGTCACCACAGCAAGTCATCCTCGTCCATCTAACTCTGTCTTCTGTGTCCTCTGTCCTCACTCCAACTACCTCCATGTCCTCTCTAACTGCATCCATTTATCTCCTCTTTGTCTTCTTCCTGGCAGCTGCATCTCTAACATCCTTCTACCAATATACCCACTGTCCCTCCTCTGGACATGTCCAAACCATCTC
>JAOXNZ010000199.1:20321141-20331217 GCA_028566095.1 Kryptolebias brasiliensis
CTACAGCGCACCTCACCACTGTCCTGCTGTCCTCATACATGTCCTGTACCAGTCTAACATACTTCTCTGCCACTCCATATTTCCTTGTACAACACTACAGCTCCTCCCTCAGCACCCTGTCGTATGCTTTTTCTAAATCCACAAAGACACAATGAAGTTCTTTCTGACCCTCTTTGTACTTCTCAATCAGCATCTTCAAAGAAAATGGCATCTGTGGTGCTCTTTCTTGGCATAAAACCATCCTTCACAAATAGTCACCTCTTGTCTAAGTCTAGCTTCCACAACTCTCTCCCAGATCTTCATTGTGTGGCTCATCAACTTAATTCACCTGTAGTTGCTACAACTCTGTACTCCACCCTTGTTCTTAAAGATTGGCACCAACACACTTCTCCTCCATTCCTCAGGTTTTTTCTCACTCTCAAAAATGCCATTGAATAATCAAGTCAAAAACCTCACTGCCATCTCTCCTTGACATTTCCATACCTCCACTGGTATGTCATCAGGTCCAACTGCCTTTCCCGTCTTCATCCTCTTCAAAGCTTTCCAAACTTCATCCTCACTAATCTTTTTCACTTTCTGGTCCACAGTTTCTATGGCCTCCACTCTTTTTCACCTTTCATTCTCTTCATTTATCAGCTCCTCAAAGTACTCCTTCCATCTTCTCATCACACTTTCCTCTCTTGTTAGAACATTACCTTTAATATCTTTAACAAGCCTAACCTTCTGCACATCCTTTCCAGCCTGATCCATCTGTCTTGCCAGTTGATACAAGTCCTTCTCTCCCTCCTTATTGTCCAGCCTCTTCTACAACTCATCATACGCCTCCTGTATTGCCTTTGCTACCTCCCTCTTTGCCCTGTGTTGCACCACCTTATATTCCTGTCTTCTCTCTTCAGTCCTCTCACTGTCTCATTTCTTCCTGGCTAACCTCTTCCTCTGGATAACGTCCTGCACTTCACTATTCCACCACCAGGTCTCCTTATCATCTTATCTCTGTCCAGATGACACACCAAGTACCTTCCTACCTGTTTCTCTAATCACTGTTGCTATAGTCACCCAGTCATCTGGAAGCTCCTTCTTACCACTCAGAGTCTTTAACAACTCCTTTCTGAACTCCTCACAATGTTCTTCCTTCCTCAACTTCCACCATTTGATCCTCTTCTCTGCCTTTACTCTTCTCCTCTTCATCACCACAACAGTCATTATACACACCACCATCTGATGCTGTCTGATCACACTCTCCCCTGCCACAACCTTAGAGTCCACAATCTTCCTTAAGGTTACCTCTTCTACACAGAATGTAGTCTACCTGTGTCCTCCTGCCTCCACTCTTATAGGTCACCCTGTGTTTCTCCCTCTTTTGGAAAAAGGTGTTGACTACAGCTATTTCCATCATCTTGGCAAAATCCACCACCATCTGTCCTTCCTGGTTCCTTTCATCACCTTCTCATCTCCTCTGTTTCCTTCACCAACATGTCCATTCAGATCTGCTCCCATCACCTCTCTCTCCTCCCTGGGAATACTCTCTATCATTTCATCAAGATCCTTCCAGAATTTCTCTTTTTTTTCTACATCACATCCAACCTGTGGAGCATAACCACTGACAACATTGAACATTAGACCTTCTACTTCTATCTTAAGCCACAACCATCACCATTTACCCAGGTTCGAGACTGGCACAAGTGATACACTTGTTTGTGCTCCCCAGTGCCTGGTTTTTATAAGAACTGAAGCTAATGTGGTCTAAATTTAGTTGCAGAGATTAGGGTCTAAGTTAAGGTTACATGTAGACTCAGTCACATCTGGTGGGAAACTTTACAGGATAGAGGACAACATTGTCACAAAACAAATTGTTGCTTCATGCCAAGGGCAGCTTCAGTATTTTTTTTAAAGGGTGCCAGAAATATTACAATATTCCTGCAGGAAGTGCCACTGACTGCACCGGAAGTGCTACAGTTAGCTGCTTATACCACTACTTGCAGCTTATAGTCATATAATTCAATGTAAATAACAGTATACTGAGAAATTAACAGCAATGTAAAGGTTTATAAAATAGCTTTCACATGACATGTTATGAATTTTTTTAGATTGAAACTGTTCTAAGATGGCAGTAGTCCACTTTAGTTTTGGCAGTGTTAGGGGCTAGCCATCAGCTCGTCTGTTCTATTGGACTTGAACGCTCTTCCTCCAAGTTGAGGTTGTTGAAAGCGCTATTTATAACAAATAATTTTTCAGTGCCTTTTTCACAGAACTCCACTCCAAAATGTTTGAAATATCCCTTCAGTACAATGAAAGGATACCTTTAAAAGAAGTCCTTAGTGCACTCTGCAGCTGGTCATAAATTTGTAGCTTATTGCTCTATATTCTGCGAATAACTAAATTCACCACAAACTGCAGGAGCCTCATGATCTACTGACCAGTTCCAATGAGACAAACATTTAGTGAAAACTGACACAAATACAAGTTATGAACTCTACCCAATGATTTGTTTCCGCTTTTTTAACCGGGAAATGAATCCTTAAGGAGAAGTTGTGACCTTACTTGGCTTGAAGAGGATTTCAACCACCGTTTTCTTTAAAGGGCGACGGTTTCAAGATGACCAAATATGGTCGTAGGGGCGTGGCCTACATTCCGCTCTGATGCTGCTGCCGCCCTGTCGAATGAACGCATGGAAACTTATGGCTTCTAGCAAGAATAATGATCAATAACTCCAAGACAGGACATCGGTAAGACAAACCTCTAGTAAAGACGCAGGTTTTAATATCTGTTTAAAGATGTTATGCAGGAGTTAGGTAGCTTTGATTCGGATCTATTTATGGAACAATGGGCGCGGTACGTCCGCTATTTGGAACTGGAAATACTTTATCACTCACTGAAATGCATGGTATCTTTAGTAAAACATATCCTTGTATGTATAATTATGAGGGATTCTTACTGTAAAACTAATATAGGATGCAAGAAGTAGGCTTTATGAGGAGTTAGATAAGTGGATTTAAGAATTCTTCTCATTCCTTTCAGGCTAGTGTAAATGATCAGCTGTATTATTATTTAAAATATTACAGGAGAGGAGGCCTGGAAAGTATCTAATGGAACAAGCTACAGGCATACAGGGTACCCTCTGCATTTAGTATTAAACCTATGAAACCAAAGGTTGGTATACCAGTCAGCAGCAAAGAAGCTACAATCACCAACCACATCTTTGATGTGTTTGAAGCAGCTTAACGCTCTTTTCTCCCAAACACAAAATACCTCAAAAACTCAAGGAGAATGTCTTAGGCGTGTGTCCAAAAGGACAGAATAAAGGAAATGTTTCAGAATCTTACTGATTAAGACTGTAAATCTAACTGTGGGTTTATTTTATTCCCACCATGTTGAAAAATAAAGTACATTAAAGCTGAACTGAAAAGTGTTTTGAAGCCAACATCAGTGAAAATATAGCCATAAAATATGTTTTTTGTAGAAATTTTAAATAAAAAATAAAAAATACTATATTTTTTGGTAATTCTGAATATTGAAGAAACCACTCGGGTGCTCTCATGGTTCTCTTGATTTGTCTTGGTTTGGTTTTTAATTTTAACCCTCTGCTTCCTGTGTGCGTGTCATTACACATAACAGGAAATGAGATTCTGAACTCAGTGGGCGATGAACTGATCAATTTTCAGGCACAGCGAAGGCAGATATTGTTGTACCACCAATGGCACATCCCCATTAAAGGGAAAAACAGCTGTTGTAGTTAAAGTTAAAGGTGAAATAATTCGACCTATTAGCACATCATCTGAATGGTTCAGGTTAAACCCGTCAAATGCTGACAGTATGATCACAATAAATCAAAAAAAGCACTGAAGCAATTCCAAATAGTCCTAAAATGTTGATTCTGCAGGTTTTGTGCTCTTGCATTAAAGTAATCCTGCAGATGTGTTTTTATAATTCAGGTAAATCACAGCCTGTTGAAGAGGAGTACCATAAGGGGACATTCAGTACATGAGATGTTATTACAGATTAATATCTTACGTTTGTAAATAGCTCTTTAAATTACTTTAGTTTAATGAAATAGAGTTTAATTCTAACAGGACTGACAAGCTAATGCTTAGCCCGAATCCAGCTAAAACCAAAGTGGATTGATGCTTTCTAAAAACAACTCCAGTCTAAAGAATTCATAGTGGTTAAAGCAAATGTAATTATTCATTTTGCATTACACATTTACTTACATTAGATTTTATGGTTTTTGCAAGCGTAAACAGTGGCAGCAGTAGCTAACTAACATTTTTGGTACAGTATGGGGTAAACTCTGGCAGGAATGTCATCTTTTTTTCTTTGCTAAAATACCTATGTAATGCAACATTGATAGTGTTTGTATGAACTGCAAATAAATTTTGTTGAGTTGTTTTAAGATGGTAAAATCTGCTTTGAAAGTGAATTTGTATTGATGAGCTAATAATGGCTTGTCCAAACGAACACACTTCCAAAGTGGATTACTGCCATCCTAAACTAATTCCAGTCATCAAAATTTCACAGAGGTTCGTGCAAATGTGAAAATGTAAATTTTTACACTGCTGTCAGCTTTGCAACAAGTTTTTTTTTTTTAGCAAAAAATGTATGAAACTCCTGTAGCAAGTGGCCCAGGTACTTACTGCTACAACTAGCTGCTGCTGGTATGTGTGCTTATTCTACACCATAGAACTCAATGTAAGCCTAAATAACTGTAACTGATAGTGGTGTAAAAGTCTGAAATAGCATTTGCATGAGTCACTACAACATTGTGACTTGGGGTTATTTTAAGGCAGCAGCAAGTACTGTTATCACAAGATAATGACAAATAAATTGTTAACAAAACAAAATGAATTTTATTGTCAATAGATAATCACATAAATAACTTGTCTCAAAATAATGTCCTAAAGATACATTTCTAACCATGTCTTCTCTCAGCTTCTGTGGTATTGACATCAGGAATGTAATGGTACAAAGTTGTAAGTCTTCATTAAAAACCATCTATCATTGAGCTCTATATACATAACAAAAAACAAACAAACAAAACAAATGGTGCTGATTACCATGCACTTGCAGTTTTAAGGTGGTTCCTTGTTTTTAAAAAGTATTTATTATATTTAGAGTATATTAGTCCATAGCACTATGGGTGCTGAGGTAGCTCGGTGATGAGTGCCACGTGCTTCATGACATTTGCTAAGTGATTTAAAGATTTTTTTTCTTGTGTTTGCTGCAAAATTTAGAAACTCTTTCCTAGAGCATTGCTAATTTTTGTTTGCCTGGCTCTGCCTGAGAGTATTAAGAAAAGATTTGTTTGACAGCATGCAGCTGCTTGTACTTGTACCCTGAAGCAAATTTTGGTTATGGTAAAGTACATTATGTCAGAGTAATGCTTATCTGACTTCAGCTCAAAACCAGCAGACTTTGGACACAAGAGGGCACCATCTTCAAACCCATAACCACCACTGTGCTCACTTTGGTTTAAACTGAGGGACTTTCCAGCTCTTTTAACATTAAGTTCAACTTCCTGTGTGTGCAGGTCACAGCACTAACAGGAAACCCCACACATGCTTCAGTCTTTACACAACTTCACTGAGAACCTAGATACATTAGTCAATAATGAACAAAATATTAGTCAGTAAATTTCCAACTTTGATTATGCAGTTTATGTGTAAAAAAATTCAACAAGATTAAAACAAGTTTTTTAAAATTAAATTGATCCCAAAGATAAAACAGGATTCTGGATTATTTAGACTTTGCAGAAATACATACTGCCATGCAACTATAGTATTTCAAAGATCTTTGTGCCAAATTTTGCTGCATTTTATTCTGATTACATCTATTTTCTCTTTGCAGAATACACAATACTTGTCAACAGAGTGTGTGACAATCTACCAACACTTTCAGATTAAGTTTTATCCTTGTCTTTGCTGGAAGCTTCTCTCAGCCTCTCATCGACTGTGATTGACATCCCATCATGCCTGTTGTTGTGTTTCCCACCTCCCAGCTGCTATGGGTGCGCGTCGCTGCTGTGGTGTTCACCTGCATTGCATTCAGCGTTGCAGCGCACGGGGCGGGTCTGTCCCAGAGAGGCATGGCAGATTGGTGCATCTTCTGCTGGGCGTTCAGCTTCACCTGCTCCCTGCTGGTCCTGCTGGTGGAGCAGTGCGGCCTCCAGGCTCGGATCCCCATCTCCTGGTCCAATTTTCCCATTACGGTCGCCAGCTACGCTGCTCTCCTCTGCCTTTCAGCCTCTGTAATCTTCCCAGTGTTTTTCCTCAAGGACCAGGTACTCAGCAGTGAGGCTCGTGACCATCGCATCGTCTCCACGGTCTTCTCCTGCCTGGCGACAGTGGCCTACATATGGGAAGTGAGCCTGTCCAAAGCCAGGCCAGGAGAGGTGGCTGGTTACATGGCTACAGCTCCAGGTTTGATGAAAGTCTGCCAGACCTTTGTGGCCTGTGTTATCTTCATCCTGGTCAGCAATCCGGTGTCTTATGACCATCATGCAGCCTTGAAGTGGTGCATGGCCGTGTACTGCATCTGTTTTATTCTTTCCATGGCAATAGTGGTGCTGTGTGTGGGAGAGTGCACCGGCTGGCTCCCCATCCCATTCTCCAAGTTCCTGTCAGTCTATGGGCTCCTGTCGGTCATCATGTATCTGACTGCCACAATTGTTTGGCCCGTGTTCCAGTTCGACAAACAGTACCAGGCCAGAGGAAGAGAATCAAAAGAACTGATTGCTGTAGCCGTGCTCACTGCTCTCAACTTCCTGCTTTACCTTGCTGACCTGGCCTACACGGCCAGATTGGTGTTTGTCAGTGTCTGAGCTAGATGGAGAAACACACATTAAACCACAGGGTGCTTGAGTGGCACTGAAGAACAGATGATGACCTTCTGAGGGAAACGACAAAGACAAAACAATTCATATTGTACTCCCTAATGTTAAACCTGATTAAATGAGGAAACTCCCAAATTAAAATGCATAAAGTTGATTGCAACAGTATTCAGTCCCTTAGTAAGATTTCTATTTTGTCAGACTTTGATAGGTCTAAATGGAATTTTAATTTAACTATAACTAAAACTTCTACAAAACACTTTAGATTAATGAAATTAAATGAGGGGAAACTATTATAAATAAATGTAAAAAATATAATACTTAAAAGCGATGTCTTCACCCACCAAAACTTCTTACTTTGTGGTGCCACCTTTTACTGCAGTTTCAGCATCAAGTCTCTTCAGGTTCATCTCTATGAACTTGGTACATCTGGCCACTGGACTTTTTGTCTGTTCTTCATGACCAAACTGTTCCTGTTGCAGCTCCTTCAGGTTGGATGGGTGCTGCCTATGTTCAACAATCTTTAAATCAAACCAGAGGTAGTTAGATTAAGGTCTGAGCTCTGACTGAGCCATTCCAGGACATTTAACTATTTCTTGAGTTTGGTCTCATCTACCCACTGCACTTTCTTCAACATGTTTGTTTATATATATTTTTTATGTATTAACCTTTATTTAACCAGGCACGTCCCATTGAGATCATGGATCTCTTTTTCAAGGAAGGCCTGAAGGCAGCCTAACATGCATGTTTTTAGACTGTGGGAGGAAACCGGAGTACCCGGAGAAAACCCACACAAACACGAGGAGAACATGCAAATTCCACACAGAAAGATGCCAGGTCCGAGCCGGGGCTTGAACCCAGGACCTTCTTGCTGTGAGGCAACAGTGCAAGAAGTACCAGTATTGGTCATTTCTTAAAAAAACAACGATGCCTGTGCATACTTAATCAATTACTAAATAGGAAAAGGATGAAACATCTGTTTATATATTGGCCATCAGCTGCCCTAATTTCTAATGATCAGCATCTGTCTTAGAAAACCCATATTGGTTGACCTCTATTGGTTGCCCTTACTTCTCAGAGGTGCTGCACTGGTGTTGATTCCGGACGCCATAAGAGTATAGCATATATCATTTAACACTTAAGTTACCCACATGTGGTTCATATTTCACCAGTGATTCAGTTAATTTTGTGAAGGTAATGGTTGGAGATTCAAAGCAAAATGAATGACTAAAGATGCATTCAGCACTTTTCAGTTTTATATACTTTTTAAACTTATTTGGTATACGTTCTCCTCATTCAGCTTAATTTATCTGGAGTATTTTTGTAGAATTATTAAATCTTATCAAATAAATTCCAGGCTGTGGCCAACAAGATAGAGATTACCAAAGGGGATACTTTTGCAACCCACTGTATAGTATGTTTTGCATAACCACAATGCTGCAGTATTTAGCGTTCAGCGTGAAACGATTTGTGTTAAATATATGTCTAAAGCAAGTATTATATAGACCCAAATGTCTGCTTTTGGTTCAAAGTATTGCAAAGCAAAAAAAGAACTAGGTAGCACACTGGAACACAGAGTGTTTTTCATAAACCAACATGAAAGATTTGTTAATCATGCTTTTTAGTGCCATCTGTATTTAAATGTCTGAAAAGATCTTATTTGAATAAATGAAATTTCAAGTTAAACCAATGAGATTTTTATTTAAATCTGAATGTGACAGAATCTGAAGCAGGTTTTTGCTGGTGATCTGGTTGGTAAAGAAAGGAAATGATAAAGGAAATAAGATGTTCATGCAGATACATCAGGAAACATACTTATGAGCAGTTTGTGTCATCCTGACACCCACCCTCAAAAGTTGCCTGAGAAAGTTATGATTCTCACGTTTTATTGCCTAGTTAAGTTTCGTCATAACTGTGTTGCATTTTAAATGCTCAATAGTTGAGTAATTATGTAAATGTAATTGGCTGCTTCAGTGTTTCTGCATTCAGTAACTGACCATGCTGTCACATTACTATCTTATAATAACTAATCAGACAGGTTTGTATATGGGTGTACTGCAGTCTTAGTTGCCACATCTGTGATGAGAACTCAGGAAACGAAACTTACTGGTGCCACAAATACAGGAAAGTAACTCAGACACTCTCAGTCTTGCTGGTACTTCAGACTACAATTTCTCTCCAACAATGAATGGTAAGTCAATATTATCTGTAAGAAGCTAAAAATCCATCCATCTTCTTTTTACCCGCTTCTCCATTCTGGGTTGCGGGGAGCTGGTGCCTATCTCCAGCAGTCCCTGTGCGAGAGGCATGGACAGAAGCTTTTACTGGATCATTTCTTGGCCCTGTGATGGACTGGTGACCCATCCAGGGTGTGCCGTCCTCTCACCCATTGACTGCTGGAGACAGGCACCAGTTCCTGCCAACCTTCAATGAAAAAACTGGGTTAAGAAAACGGATGGATTACTTCTTACTTTTATAGTTAATGAGTATTATGACTAATCGTAGGTATTTTATATAATGTGTGTAACTATTAGATAAGTTGCTTTAAGGGAACTAAATAAAATATGATCTGTCATTTAATTAAACTAAATCTTACTATGTGGGTTAGAAAATGTGACTTTATACTTTTTCAGACTATTGCTCTATTTAGGCAACTACTGTATATTGCAAAAACAGTTTTCTAAAATTTAAGTAGCGCAAATACTGTAACAGAAGATTACAGTGACCTTGATCCATTATTTTCTTTATATGCTTATGATGACCTTCACTGAATCAACAAAGAAAGGCTGTCAAATGTTGTTTTATTTTTTTTTTGTCCCCCTTATGTTTGAAAACTCTTTCATTATTTTCATTCATTTGAGGAAGAAGACACTACATGATTTAGTGTAACACAATGTGGGTTTGAGTATGTGCGTGTAAGTTTTTTGTAACCAAAAAACATACAAAATATTACAAAAAAGCAACATCTTGGATCTTTGAAAGTGGGGGTTTGTGGAAAGGTTATGAACTATTATCTTATTTGCTGTAAATAGCTCTTTTAACAACCTCAGTTTGGATAAATAGTTTAATTCTGACATGATTTACAAGCTAACAGCTGCTTAGTGTAGTCAATACCAAAGATTTCTGCTTAATCAACTTCCGTCTAAAAAATTATAGTGGTTAATGCAAAATCTATTTTAGAAACATTTACATTGTCACATTTTTACATACCTATTTACATACATTTCTATGACTATTTACTATGGGGTGCCAT
>JAOXNZ010000199.1:20404355-20435534 GCA_028566095.1 Kryptolebias brasiliensis
CATAGTTGCAAAGCAGTTTCTTCTTCTCATGGAAAGGTTCACACAGTCAAGGTTCGTGCACAAAGGGGGAGCTGTCTTTCCTCAGTTCGCACGTAGTACAAAGATAAAAACATGTCTAAATCTCGTTACAATACAAAGTATTGAAAGACAAATAACTTCATAAACTCTTCTACTGATATATTTGTAAGATAGAGAATCGTGAGAACCATGACTATTGATATACATTTTATAACAAACAGAACATCATTAAAATTTTCCATTACACCTCCTTTCTCTCTCCTCTCTAAGGCTTTAAGATGGCTAACCTGAGAGGGTGGCTACCTAAAACAGCATGTTCACTCAGCTTGTGTGTTCTTTCTATAACCAGGCAGAGAACCAGTAAAGTAAAAAGAGAAAACTTACCAAGGACACAAAAAGGAACCCAGGAGTCTCGATCAAAGGTTAACTGCTCGCAGGCAAACTTCATTAAAAATAAAAAAAAAGATCTATTGAACATTACAAGTTACATATAATTCTGTCAAACAAACTGGCTACTAATAATTCAAGTGCCATAGTGGACTAATAATTGTCAGGATCGGCGGATAAGGAGGCGAACCCAGAGCGCAGACTCATCACGAGTAACTTTAAGAAAACTAGTTTATTAAAATAATGAAACAAACCAAAAAGCTGACGTGGCAGCAAAAGCTAAACATAAATACAAAGCATTATTAAACAATGAAAATACGAAAAGCAAAACACAAGGGAAACCAGAGCAACACATGAGAACTAGAAGCGATAATGGACCAGTGAGTAAGTGGAGGAGAAGACCAGACTTTAAAGAACAGAGGGTAATTAGGAGAAGTGGACACAGGTGGAATAATTACAGGAAAACTTGAGGCAGGTGAAGATGGGCGTGGCAGGGAGACAAGAGATAAGAGAAAGACTGAGAAGTGAAATGATGACAGAAGCATAAGACAAAGACACAACCCAAAAGGAAACCAGAAACAGAAACAGAAAATAGCACAACAAAACCGAAATCCTCTCAAAAATCTGCAGCACAAAGCCCTAAAAATCTCTTTCTACATGTGCTTTTATGATTAATATAACCTACTGTCATGATAAGCAAGAGAAAAAATAAAAATACACAAATGAATACTGTATAAAAGTCAATTAATTTGAAGGACCTCTGTAAGTTTCTTCTCTGCCGCTAGGGGGCAATGACGTGTTTTCTAGAACAATTAGCAGTGTTAACGAACGGTAGGGCTAATACCTTTGTTTCAGTTCTCATAGTTCCTACACATGAGTGACTGGGTCAGTTTGGGAGAGATCCGGTCTGTCTTGTTTAGGGTGTGCCTATTTGTGACGCTCTGAGTGTTCAATGGATGATAAAAGTGAGTATTGTTTGTTTAAACATGCACGTGGTGTTACACTTAGCATGACTGCTTACTCCTGTATTCATATTTCCTCTTCAATAAGCAGGGTCTATCTGTTTATGCTAGTTTATAAGCAAATCAATTCTATATTGTTCATGTGGTTTATGTGTGCTGCAGCTGGAAGCCGTGGTACCGCTGCTGGACGGTAAAGTTGTTCGCTCCGTGAGGGGAGCGATGCGCTATACAGGCTCTCACCTGTGTAATGTGCAGATTAACCAGTAGATGATGATGTTAAATCGCCTAGGCTGCTGATGGTGACTTTGAGTGATTATTATTAGGGTTGAGCCGGATACTCATTTCAGACGAGTATCTGGTACGGATAAAGCATTTTTGACGAGTACGAGCATGATACGAGTAAAACTCATCAATATCCGTGCTTGTCCTGAAGGAAAATCCTCATTTGGTAACTGACTGTTTTCACGATCTGTGATTGGCCAGTCACAGAGCGCCCGCCCCTCCCTACACACACATATGTCTCTGCAGCAAAAGCTGTGCCTCGCTCTCGACTCGCACACACAGACACAGACAGTGACTGATCTCTCTGTGGTTGGCTTGACTGTAGCTCACATTGCTCTCTTCAATCAGTACTCCTTAGGTTTTCTTCAGCTCGCCACTATTTTGGTTTGTATGATATTAAAAGTTACTTGGTGAACTTTTTTTGGTAACATACGCAGTGCATTTGACAAGACAGAGCTGAAAACGGCTCGTGTCACGTCGGTCACTGCCTCCTCTCCGGTTGGGTCTTTTTTTTTTTACTGTCTGCTTTCTCTAAGTTTGGCTGGTTGTGATATAAAGTCAGTTGGAACGCGGTGCTGCTTTTGATAAGAGAACACGAATTTCCTTGTTATGTCACGCCCACTTCTGGGTTAGGCCCCGCCCACTCCAAGTACAGATACGGATATAGATAATTTAGATGGTTGAACAGATACAGATAGTGGTGTACTCGCTCATCCCTAATTATTATGGTGTATAGCCCATTTTGAAGCTTGTTTAGGTAATTTTGTTCTAAAGACTTGATGTTTAAATATATTGTTTATTGTTGTCATTTACAGAACTGTTACAACACTGAGTTCTCACAATAAAGTGCATGGCGAGTGAAGCCTGCTACAGGAGATAAACCATCTCTCAATCATTATTCCGGTGTCCTGACCGACACTGCAGCTTGTTTCCTGCATTCCATCACACGACTTAGCACCCAAGAATTCCCTTCGCAACAAATACAGTTTTTTTCCTTTCCCCGTCAGACTTCTCACCCTGTCTGTGGGCCTATCTTTGTGTAGGAAAGGCCCTGCTGGATAATAGAGGTGGTGGTGGTGGTGGGGTCTGCACCAGTTGATCCATGAAAGTTTGAAACATGAAGAATTGAACCCAAAGTTTCCATATGCAGCCTCAGCAGATTGGCTTGGGGTCAGACCTTAGCTGATGACACCATCAGGGAAGGGGTGCTTCTTTTGGCATCTCCAGGTGGGGTGTGTGCCCCAAAAGTGTGATATTCTATAGTTTCAGGAGGATATGTCATCAAGAGTAAGTATCCACCTTTGCCTCTCTCAACAATAATATACAGGGATGACCACAGAACTTTATGAAACTTACCATTTATTATGAAACTGACTGCAAATAAAGGTTGATAAAATAATATTTGAGCGACTCACTTTGCAACTTTTGAGACTGAAGTTGTTTTAAGTAGTGAGACAGACTAAGTCAATATCCCATAAGAATCTTTCACTTGCACTAAACTTGGTACACAGGTGCTTCAGAACCTACTCTTTCAGAAAAGTACGCTATCCAAATTAAAAAACAAAATGGCCGCCATTTTTTCAAGATGGCTGCCTAATTAAATTTAAAAAAAGCTGTTTTCACCACAGAATGTCAAATAATCAATATATGTGAGTGATGCGAATAGAAAATGTATTCTTACCAAGAGAACTTAGTAGTATCAACCTCATTCCAAACTGGCCATCAGTTTTCAAGATGGCGACTATAATATGTCTGAAAATTTGTGTTTTTGATGCAAATATTGCCAAGTTACTTGGTATAATGCCCTCCAACCTTGCTATTATTCTTGGAATACAGTGACAAGCTGTTTCCTGTTTCTATATTAGAGTGATGTCAAAGCACAATCAGGGCACACTAGTGACATCACTGATGTGTATCAAGAAAGAGTTTGTTTCCTAGCCAGACAACAAAGCATAATCATTAAGGTTTATTTTGTAAAACTTTGAAGATTAGAAACATATATAAAGTGATTCTATATCTAATTCCCATTAATTAATCATAATTTTAAATGTTTTTGCTTCTTAAATGCAGGATTGGATTTATCATACTCCAAATCATATATTTCAATGTATAGACCTTCAAAATAAGATTATTCCATGAAATTCTAGTCAAAACAAGCTTTAAAACCAGTTCAATTGGCAGTCATCTTGGAAAACGGCAGCCATTTTGTTTTCATGCCTGGATAGCGTACTTCCCTCAGAGAGTAGGTCCTGAAGCACCTCTGTACCAAATTTGGTGCTTGTATCACCAAGTAAAAGATTGTTTCAGGTATCTGCTGGACTAAAGGTGGCAGCAATCCATTTAACCCTGCTCAGACAAGCTGTTAGCTTGTCAGTCTTGTCAACATTAAAGAGAAGATAATAATTGTTTGTAATCTTTTCACAGAACCCCACTTTCTAAACAGATCTAAACTATTTCTTTAAGACCTCAAAAACATGAGGGAAGTTGTGAAGAATAAGCATACTATGTCTCCTTTATATCCTATTTCCATTATATGCTAATTTTTCTGGCTGTTAATCTTTATTCATTAACAGATCTTTGAAAATAATTGGAGCAATGCTTCCATTTTGTTTTCTCACTGTGAGCCTTTAATGAAATTCTACTTAAATCCTTTAGACTTAAAGCACTGTGAGTGGGTGAGTTAGATATAAAACTGGTGGGCAACGCTTTGGTTTTAAAAAATAAACTCCTACCTGACTATCCTGTTCACCTCTCACTTGCAGAAGCTTCACATGCACACAGAAAAATGACTAGAACAGCTGAGTGAGTCAGATTATTAGTGCAACAAAAAGTGAAAGGGTTGTTTTATATAAATGTTTAATTTGTACATAATATGTTTCTCAAGACTATAAATAAAGGGTGACCTCTCATTAGGTGCCATATATTTAAAAATAAATTGATCTGATGTAAGACAAATTTTTTTTTACCAAAACACCAATATCTTTATCATCATACAGACATTTAGGCTTTAATAACACCAGATGTCGCTGTAGCCTCTCGTCCGTAGCTTAAAATCTTTCTTATGAAAAGTGTTTCCTCAGCAATCCTGATAGTTACCATAGCAACACATGCAGAAAAGGAGGAGTGGAGATAGCACTAACCTCTTTATGGGATCCTATCCCCACCTCCCCATCAGCCCAAGGCCTTTTCCACAAGAGCAGAATCAGTTCTGGGACATGAGGCTCATCTTCTTTATAGTCCAAGTAAAACACACATCCCACTCTCTCCTCAGAAAACCTGCTTTGTGAGCTTGAGGGAACAATTCTGTTTAAAAATTAAATACAAAAATGTGAAAAATCATAGGAAAATTAATTTAGGAACTAGTTTTTTTCTGGGGAAAAAGAGATGAGAGAATCAAAAACTACAAGTTCAGCATACTATCATCAGGTTTATTGAATGATAAGATAGAGAATATCAAAACAAGTTATTGTTTATGGAAACCTGATAGTGAATGCAGACTAATGGTGTAAAGCCTGTATCTTACTGGGCTGAAACAAACTGATAACAGCATTCACAAGGGAGTTTCCAAAATGTCTCAAAGTGATTGTAATGGTTCTCACTTTCCTCCAGTTTGTTATTTCTATCTGCCTGTGTTTTCCTACAACTCTTTTTTGAGAAATGAAAAAATCACTTCAGCTATGCATAAAAAAACTTCTGAGGACACTAAGTTTATTCAGATTTTGACATTTATATATATATTTTTATTTTTTATCAGAACCTAAAAATATATATTTAAAGGAATCATCCAATCATCTTTGAAGTGATGTTCTAGTAGTTGGTTCCTTATCAGCCAGTAGGCTACATCAGTCATAAAACACAGAGCATAGAGAATGAGGCAAAAGTCTTTTTCTAGGATAGGCTAATGGCTAGCCAAACGAGTTCCTGTTTTTTAATCATTCAATTCAATCATTTTCTTTCTCAAAAACATAATACCAGAGTAAAAGAACTCTACATTAGCTAACATGTGTTCGTTCACATCCGTATGTTGTTTCTGAGAGACAGTTGTTTCATAAGCCTGAAAAATTATATATATATATAAACAGGCACTCGTTTGGCTAGCCATTAGCCTAGCCTGCACAAAGACTTTTGCCTATTTCTCCACACTCCGTGAGCTATGACTGATGTCACGGCTGATCAACTACTGAACTATTAGAACATCATTTCAAAGGTAACTGGACTTAATAACCCATCAATGGAAACGTAACTACTGTGTCACGTCAAAAAATGTTGTCCAAACTCATCATAACCACAGCTTAAGGTTTAGTGACACCCAACAGTCAAGTTGCAGATTGCAATAGACCACACTGGGCTCTATTTTAAAATTCACACTTCAACATGGTACATTTTGTGGCTGACAATACTCACTTTAAATATGAAAGACTTCCTCCAAGTTAACAAATGCACATTTTTTTATTTAATTTTTATGTATCTCCACAAAATTGAAAATCATATTTCTGTCACTAAATACCCAAAAATGTTTGATATGCTATTGACAAAAAAGTGAGTTTGTTTTGTCAAAATACAATCTAGTTTTATTGATTTTTTTTTATTGCCCCATGAAACACAAAGATAAACATACATATACAATGGAAAGATTTGCTAAATTTAAGAGCAATACAGGAAGTTTTAGGATATATGGGTTTTACAAATGAATTAAATTTGTAAATACAGTACAACATAATTTATGATAACTAGTTCTCTTTGAGGAAATAGGGGGAAATAATCACAAGTTTAAAACATAAAAAAACAAAACATAAAATCTTACAATGCAAAGAAACCTAAATGGGTTTTATGGGTTATTTTATCTTTAAACAAGTAGCATGAGTGATTGTCAAGCTTAGTTTACCTAACCAACAATAAGTCATAAACAGACATAAATAAAGTAAACATTGCACATTTCAAATGCATGAACATGTACATGTTTCAATTGCTTTTACATCGTTACAGTATTTTCTACTAAAGCTCATTTTATCTTGAGGTCAGTTCATTTGACTACAAACAGACACAAAATAATCAATGTGCAACAAGTGATATATTTTATGCAATTTATTTGTTAAACCAACAAATGTTCTATAGATTATAAATGACAGGAGCTGTATCAGATCTATTGCTTTATAAATTGAGTCGCACACTATTTTAGAGCCACAAGTCCCTGCATTGTTAAAGTATACTCCTCGGAGGGGGAAAAAGTGGTCGAGAAGGCAACGACAGCGCCGAGGATACGGGAGACAGATGCTCTTTGGCAGCACTCGTGATGCCACAGTTGGAACAGAAGAATTGCATAGAGCAGCAGGATCGTCTTTCTGTGTCTGCTATTCTGTTTAAAAAATCTTGCTCAACCCTGAAGCTCACCTCCATAACTAGGCTCAGATTTGAGACGGAACAAGGAACTGATTTTGTGCTGTTCTCAGTCTTGCAGGTATATTCTAGATGAAAATATAAATAGAACCGTGTGGTGTGAGACTTTTTCATTATCATTTTAACCCTATATATTTATGTTTTGACAAAAAAAATGACAAGTTTAGAATCCTTCCAGCATATGAGTTGACATGTTCTAGATAGAAATAATTTTGAACATTTAATGTTTATCCTAAGTTAATTTACGTTTTCTACAAAACTGTAAAAAGCAATGAAACTTTAGTATTTTTGGAGAAAGAATGTTGTGTCACGTGCTAGTCCATGGTAGCAGGAAGGAGATGATAACAATGACGAGGGAGATGGAGATTGGCAGCAAGAGCAGGAGGGTGACAGGAAGCGAGAGGGATGACGGCCACAAAGACATCAGTTTGGAGGCCCAGGACACTTCGGCCGGACTCTTCTGCCTCTCAACGTTGGGCCCGCTGATGACCAGTGGCCTGACCTGCGATACGCTCTCCTGAATGAAAGAAAACAACACGAAACAAGAGGAATGGAGTAAAAGTTCATTTTTACAGACATTTCTATGCTCAAAAAGTCTTAAAACACAATTACAAAATAACTCCTGATTTTCCCCATCAACATTAATTATGACTTGGACAGTGGAGACCAGTGTTATTCAGGGTGCCAATAAATAAGCACTGAAATACCCCTCATCACTATAATCACTATACAGCCATTACTCTTCAGGTTTTGTCATGACTTTTGATTTCCCACAGCTTAGGGGGAAAAAAGCACAAAAACCCCATTAAAATGTGCTCTGACTTTTGGTAGCAAATCAAAGTACAGCATAAATAAAAATGCAAAAAAATGCAAAAAATGTCTACATATATAACAATACATTTTTGGCAAAACAAGTGAGAGAAGCCCAAACCTCTTTGAAGCGCTACAGCTCAGGCTGACATCATACGTAGTAGAAACATGGTTCAAAGTTTAAACAGACCACAAAGAGTTGAACTTGACCTGACTGAACTAGCATTTTGATGACTTTAATGAGTTTTACCCAACTACAATCTAAGTTTTAAGACTTTTGAAGATTTTCTAATGTTTAATTTACAGTGTGATGTTGTCACACACTAACTTTTGAGCTGTCTAAAATATCCACTTTCTATCAGGGTTTTGGTTTATGTAATGTCTGTTTTGTTCCATGTCTCTGTCCTGTCAGGTTTTGTGTTATCTGTTTTTGTTTCATGCCACAGTTTGTCATCATACACTTCTCCTCAGCCTTTCCCCTGCCTGCCTGCCACGCCCATCTACACCTGTCACCTGTTCTGGTAATTGCTTCACCTGTGCCCACTTCCACTGATTTTCCTCTGTGTTTAAAACCCGGTCATTCCCTCCACTTACTCACTGGTTCATTGCTTCTCGCTTGCTTCTTGCCTGGTTCCTGTCCGATGTCTTCCTTGTTTGTTTCCTGCCACATGCCCGCCTCGTTCCCGTTTCATGTTTTGGATTCTCGTTCATGTTTCGTGTCCCGCCTCGTAAGTTTTTGTCTCATGTTAGTCTTGTTGTAGTTTAGTCTGTTAGTTTTTGCTGCCACGTCAGCCCTTTGTTTTGTTCTGTTTTGTCTATCGTTTTATTTAAAAATAAATTAGTTTCTTTATTTAAATATGAGTCTGCGTATTGGGTTCGCCTCCGTCACGCCCGTTCCTGACAGAATGAACCAGTCAAACCTGACCCCAGCAGATCCCATCCCCTGTGTCACTCTCTCCGCGAGGCAGAAAGAAGAGATCCTTTTTGACTTGCGGAGAGAGCACCCGTTAAGCTTTCTGGATGGGCCCCACCCTCAAGCAGCGGATTTCCCAGCGGCACAAGGCCGCCGTCGGCGAAAGAGAGCACCGGCCGCGGCAGACCCCACGCATCTACCGACCACAGCAGTTTCCACGTCCCCACCGGCCGGGGCAGTCCGGACATCCCCGCCGGATGCAGCAAGACGGTCGCCCCTACCGGCTGCGGTCGTTCCCACGCCTTCACCGGCCGCAACAGTCTCCACCGCCCACAGCAAATACCACACCGTAGGCATCTTCATGTACTGCTGGTCCCGTTCCCAGGTCCTCCTCCCAGTCTCCTGAGTTGATTTTCACAAACTTTACACTTCTTACATCAATTATATAGATCAAAACTTAGGAATCGTTTCGTCTTTCACACAGTGTCTCACTGCTATAGGAATTACAGTTTTCTACGTTTCCCATATCTATTTATTATTTTTTTCCCATATGTGACCCATTACTGATTTTTTTATAACAGTCTGAATGTGACAAATTAGATTTTTTTCAAATCCAAGCCAGGTCACTTTCATATGCGATACTAAATCAGACTCATATTCAATGCTTTTCAAAACCACTGAAGTCTGAACGGTTATGTCACATTTCATATGACTTTTACATCACTGGAGTAGGGGTATGTGAATCAATCCAAATATTGGGATTATTGATACCACCGTCATGCAGTTTGAAACTCCACACGTCTTGAGCTACAGAACAGAAGTCCTGTTGCTTCATCTTTTTTATTTTTCCTTTTTAGATTTGCCATGAACTGGATGATTGAGAATCTACACCAACATATGATTCTAACGTTGGTGTCGGATTGTATTGATACTAGCGTGATGGGATCGAGCCTTGAGTTTATTTCTACTTTTAGTAAGTTGTTCCCGTTCCAGAAGTGTAATTCTGCACCGAAGATAGTGGGAAATGGCAAGATCAAATGTAAACACTGGACAAAACAAGCATGGCAGATCATTGTGTTGGCTCTGCCTGTTTACCTCCAGTATGGTCCTGCTTTGTGCTCTTTCAGGACTGAGCCGAAGATTCCAGCGATGGGATCTGTGGCTCCGCCCACCATCGTCTTCACTCTCTGTCGTGTCTTGACGTGCAACTCTGGGCCGTTTGCGTCTCCGCGAGCTGATTCGCTGAAGAGAACTGGGCTCCTGAAGCCTGATCCAATAAAGCACAAAGTCAGAACACCACAATGAAAAAAATCCTACAAGCCAAGCAAAGTGTGTGAACAAGCCTTTAAGTGTGTGTGTATGCTCATCAAACCTGCAGTCTGTGTCCTCTATATCAGCATCTGCATCACTGTCTCCCTGAGGGTCAGATAATAAACACTCCTCCTGCAACAGACAGAAACATAAAAACACATCATAGTTAAAATATGAAGCTTTATTTTTGTTTAACACAAACCCAAGTGAATCATCACCATTAGTAAACCAAAAACAGCAGCTGGTGATGGCATTTGTCTGAGTGAGTGTCTTCATGTGTTACTTTGTATTATGTCACTATTGTTAATATGCATGAATCAGCTGACGCCTCTATCCATAGCATGACCAATGAGCTCAGGGCTTATATAAATAGCATCCTATTTATATCTGAGAGGTATCGATTCCCCCAACTTACTGAAACACGTGAATGAAGTTTCGAAATGTTGAATTATTCCTGCAAAATAAGTTATTGTGTAAAAGGATTTTGAACAAGAATGTTGTGTTTTTTTAAGTTTGTGACCAGAATTACAGGTTTGGTGAGTTCATATTAATGTTAGTTTTTTGCCATCAAGACTCACTTTGGGCTTTATTGTATTCAGGTTTGATTTGAATAAAAGCAACAGTAAAATTTAGGACATGTTTTGACTAAAGAAAAAATTATAAAACCCTTTAAATCAAAAATTATGATTATCAGATGTATTCATTTTTTACGATTCAATGCCACATTGTGGTGAGTTTTTACCATTTAACCCATTATAACTACACAGACGTGTTTTAAAATACCTACTGTATTTACACATTTTGATGTCATTGCTTACGTGCCAATATGAAGACTTTTGTTTAAAAAAGCAATTTTGACAGTAGTGTATAGGGGTGTGAAGATGAAGCGATTTGGACCCCGTTCACAGATGTCCACAATGAGACTGCATCAGTAGAACAGCCATGGACCGAAGCAGTTTTAAAATTAAATTATAAATTATTATATATAATTTATTATATATGTTATTAGAATCTATAACATCTTTGTATTGATAAAATCCAATCCGTTTAATAATTACATGAAGAGTCTACAAGCTTGTTTGTTTCTACAAGGCATCCATTATTTAAAAAAAAACAAACAGAAAAGCTGAAGACAGTGTGGTTACATTTGTAGATGGAAATGGACACCTACTGTTTAGGATTAGAATAGCAGCAGCATCTGTAGAAACAGCAACAAACACTCTGAACCCTGATCATGGGGATCAGCTATTATTCCAGGAAGAAAAAGATTTTATTATTCATATGCAGAAAATACATCTACTGCTCACTGCTGAGTAACCCAAAGGGTGTTAACCACGTCAGCTGCTGGCAGTTTGATTAATTTAGAATGAGGCCTCATTTTTGTGTATTTGTGTGTGAATCAAGTTTTATGAAAGTGTTTTTGTCATTTTAAAAGAACAACTGTTTGTGGTCTGTCATTTTTATTAGGGGCTAAATAATTAGACTCAATAACTCACATAAAATCATTCCTTTTCTTTGCTGTATTGTTACATTGAATTTCGTTGCGTTGACTCAAAACTCATATTGAATCACATCATCTCAAAGTCGAGGGCTGAATTTTATTGTATGGGATTTTTGCTGCTTGAGTATCTGTAATGAATCAGATCATTGGTAATGTATTAAACACGTATTGGCCACTGACTAGAGATGTACTACCCTAGTTTATACGTTGTGCCAAAAAATAAATAGTTTAGTAAAGTGGGCTCTGACTAATGTTGCAAGGTTGCTGGATTCAAAACAGATTTACAAAATCTGTCCACCACAATGGAGACCTGTTTTTCAGGCTTCTAGCTCCACACATGTGACTAAAGAACAGTTGTTCTGACTAATCGCTGTCCTGTACTGACAGATTCTGGCAGGTTTCAAATGTGTTGACAGGCACAAACAATGACTCCAAAAGAGGTTAGCATAGATGGTGTTATACCATCAGTTTTTCTGAACTGGAGATAATTTGTTTCTTGATAAAAAAGCTAAGGAAGAAACTAAATAGGCTTATTCTCCTTTTCCAACTGGCTTAAGCAGCAGTTCCACCGATTCTTTTTTTTGTTTTGTTTTGTTTTTTTGCTACAAATTTAAAACTGGAGCTTTACCAGCAACAATGCTGGAGTAACTGTGTGGTGACTGATGTGGTGACTGCAGTGTTATGCAAAGCTGTTTGACTTGGAAAAAAATAATCTGAAATAATTATAGCTGAAACCCTTAATGCAGGGGAATGAAGTATTGGACAACTGACAGAGGCTCTGTGTAGGCTTAGTTTCTGGTGGAGGCTTGTGCTGAAAAAGGACATAATGTCAATTTATAGCAGGTTTTCTTTATTTCAAATTGGATGCTTCTGTTGTTGGAATCCAAACTGCAGCGTTTTACTATATATATGTTAGACCACCCTACAAATATCACCACCTGCTGCCACTACATCTATCCATCCATGGGAGAGGCTTATGGGTTAGGGCTATCAAACTTATGTTTCAGGAGCACACTACAAATGAAGGGATGTAAGCTGCTCTAACAAAAAATAAAAACACAATTTTATTGTCTCCGTAAGACATACTTTTATGTCTCAACTGCTGCACAGTAGAGTTTATATATGTATCTCTGTCAATTATTAACAAACATAAAATAAATTGCAAAACATATATATTTTTAGATTCAAAATATTTCATTTACAACAACCAATGAGATATTTAGTTTAGTGTATTCTGATGTAATTTAGTGTCGTTGTTGGACTTCCTTAAGAAGCATAAAAAATAATGTTGAATGCCAACATCTGTTGCAAGATAGATAACAAGGTTGCATGGTGCTTAGTATGGACTTATTGATGTGCATTTGTTTCTGTAAATGAAATCAGCACTAACTGATGACATATCAGTGTTTTAAAGAGGTGTCCCATTTTTATTAGTGGAATATTTTCTTTTCTACCCCTTATTACATTGAATTAAGGACCAAGGAGTAGGAGTAGCTGTAGGGGCACCACTAGAAAATTGAATTTGGCTTTAGTCATGTATGCCTTGTGTCCTTGAATCTTGAAATTTTTGAAAACTTTTTAGGTCTTATGAGTTTTAGGAGATCTATAGAGTCCAGGATAGGCAGCACTTTGTGACTTTAACACAGGAAATAGGTGAGGGAACACAAAGTAAACCAATAAGGAAACAGTCATATATTCCACATTACCTCTGTGCCATATCCCTCTGAGTACCTGGTTAACATGACTCTGTTTTTCCCACAGTGTTCACACAGCAGAGTGTCCTGCCAACAGAAAGCAAGAAGACAGCAGAGAGTCACTGACTGATCTTGAAAACAAACACACGACCTGACAGCTGCCGCCAACAGCTCCTTTAAAATATATGTATGGTAAAGAATCAGAGGCAGCACCAGTGACTCAGTCAGGTCAGCAGGAAGCTAAAGGCGTGCGTTTACAGTTTGACTGCAGCTGAGGAAACTTCTCGGAGCAGGTTGTGCAGCGGCCACAGACACTTAAGTAGGAAGCCTGAGCACTCAGTGGCGTAGGCGTGTGTGCTCCTGAATAAAGTGTACAGACCCAGCCTCACACAAACGCACTATAGCTACCTCCTCACAACTCGCCCCCATCTGAGACAGAGACAAAGACAGAGAGGATGAACTGCTGACTTTTTAAAGCCTCTTATCCCTTTTACTGTCTGCCAGCAGGATATTAACAGAGGTGGATGAAAGAAGTTCTTACATATTGTTTCCAAAAGTTTTAATATCATGCGTCACTTAATGGCTCAGTGATGTAACCTTTTCCACCTACTTGGATTCTCAAGTGCTCAGAAGTGGAGGCTGATTAGACTGCCATTTTAGACACAGATGTTATGCAGTCTTTAAAAGCCATGTAATTAAAGGAGTATTCTAGCCATTTTAAAGAGAAGTTAAATGTGAGAAAGTTATGAAGACTTTTTCACGCAGTAAAATGCTTTGAGAGCACCTGCAGCATAAACACAAGCATGCCATCCACCGTTATTGTTGTTGTTACATCTGGAGTCACAGATTAGGTTAAAGGGGCAGGTATGACATCATCATTTTCAAAATGTTGCTTTTTGGCTGTCAACGCAAAAACACAAGGGTGACGTTTTAGGACTTTTTGACTCGTTTTTAAAACAACAGAGTTTCGGGGCTCCTGAAACAGCATTCCTGTGTGGACGACACCTAAGTCCTGATGTACTAACGGCTACCTCGAGCAGGGCTAAGACCAAATTGGACTCCTACCGTCTCAAAACAAATCTTTAAAATTGCATAACGGTTCATAGAAATGCTATTCTTTAAACCTTTACAACACCATCAACTTCACAATAAAGCTTACCTTACCAGTATGAACTATGCAGACCTAGTTCCAAAATGTTTTTACTATCCTAAAACAATTCTACTCTTCAAAATGTTACAACAGTTCATACAAACACTATAATTAAAACATGTACATCACCAGTTATTTCGGCAGAAATATTAAACTCCTGCTGGAATTGACCCAGGCTGCACCAGAAGTGCTACAGTTAGCTGCTGCAGCCGCTATTTATACTTCAAAATTACCACGGAATTCTGTGTAATTAATCATGTAATGTAAAGTAGGCAGGTTTATAAAAAACGTGTTTTGCATGATCTGCTATAAAAAGATTGGAGTTGGGAGAAGTTTTAAGTCGGTAGTAATCCTCTTTGGTCTTGGCTGCGCTCATATTAGCCATTTTTTTTTTTTCAAGTTTTGACTGTTGTTGATTCACATAGTTCTTACTTTCCTGCTGTATGTTCAGATTTTTAATACATTTTGCTGAATTTCATGTTTAAAAGAAAAGCAACGTGACATTATGACTGTGTGCAGGTAGCAGGTGGGACTTAAATCCCCACATCGCTAATGCTCCAAAACAAGGTTAAAACATTGCTAATGCTCACAGTCTGGTTGCAAAAATATAACATGGCAGCTTCCTGAAAACAAGTTCCCATAAACGAGCGAAGGCGGGGGCTCTTCGTCTGTAATAAAAAAAAGTCTTTGGTGTAGAACAAAACAAAACAGTGATGTTATACACCCCCCACCCCCCTAACCTAACCTACAACCCAAGTCTGTCAGATGTAACAAGAAGCAGATTATGTGCTTGCTTTTGTGCTGCACATTATACCTAGCTGCTCAACTACAGCCACACCTTCTCCTTCTGTTTGCAGTTTGCACCCAATGGTAATGCTTTATGTGCATGCTCCACACCTTGTTTCCTGTATTTGGTTATTTGGTTTTATTTCCATGGCAGTGTTTCAGCGCCACATACAGACCTGGTACAGTTACTGCAGCATTTAAGTCATTTCTTGTGCTTTCATGTGGATGAAGACATTTCTAGAAATGGTACCATGTTTACAATGATCAAAAAGAAGAATCATTTCTGAAAACACAGTGTGAACAAGGACTAATCTCTTCAGACTGAAGCCATTCAAAAAGTTATCTACAACAGGTAAGATATTATCAATCAGTTTTTTCACAAATCACACTGTAAAACTGCCAAAACATCCCTTTAAGCCAAGAAAATAATTATCATTATCAGCTGTTTTCAGCCACCTGTGTTTTGGTTTCAAAATATAGTCACAACAGTCAAAATACAAGTCAATATGAGTAATGATGTAATAAATCCAGCTCTGTTTTGTTTGGGTTTTTTTCTTTTTCTTTTGACAGGTAACAGGTAGAGATGCACAGCCTCACCTCACAGTCATTGTCAGATGTGTCTCCGGAGGTAAACAGGCTGTGGGAGTCAGACTCCCTCGGCAGCATGACCTCTGACTAGGATCAAACACTCACTCTGACCTGCAGGGACACAAAGGCAGGTTGATGAAATACATATTTTCACTCATATTTCACTCATGTTGTCAGAGTAGTTATGGTGGCTTCTTTTTTCCTCTCTCAGAGGAAAAAATGTCATTATAATGAATCATAAAGCTCCTTGGTGTGTTACAGAGGTGTAGAAGTGATGGTCTTTACGCAAACAGCGGGGTTATGAATCAGAGATTTGTCATCGAAGCACCTCACTAACATCTGTGTCCGCACTCCCATTACGTAACGAGCATCATTCAGTGTTAGGCAGTCTGATAACTTTTCACCAAGGCTACAGAAAAGAAAAGACGCAGCCACGTCTGTAAGAACGTTTCATTAGTTAATATGTAAACATTCATACGTATATTGATTAAAAAATAACAATGGAAATCCCGATAACTAACAGTTCTAAGCTTTGACAAACAAAGGAAAAAAGATCAGAGTAGCGCATCTTACCTTTAAAAGCATACTTGGACGTGGCATAAACCCATGAAGAAGAGTGGAGTTTTGTTTTTACATGATGAGCAGCGGCGGGATGAGGTGATGCGTGTCATTGTGGCGCGAGGAAGCCATGAGCTCGCGCTGCTCGCGTGTGTTTGACATTGTAGCAAATCCTCTGTGTGACGTCAGCCCCGGGTGATGACAGCCAGCTACAGTCAGTACGCGGGGGCGCGCGCTCAGTCACTCACTCAGTAACATCAGAGATACCCAAAACAAGTCGCGCGAGCGCAGACTAAGGGATGTGGAATTTCTGTTCGGGCCTTTCAAAATAAGGTCACGCTTTCAAAATAAAAACAGATGAAGAATATGAGATGGAAAGTATTACTCTTAAACTCATTCGATTAATGTATGATTGTTACTGACTTTAATGTTTTTGCCCGTGTATCTGCGTGTGTTTGTTTCTCTGTTAGCAAAATATTAGGCCTACATGAACCAGTGGGTGGATTTTCATGAATCTCTCAGAAAGTAATCATTGGACGTACATCTACAACTGATTAACTTTTGAAGGCAAAAGTTACTTCCAGCCTACTGTGGTGGCCATCTTGCTGGAAACACAAAAATAACTATAACTCAATGAGTTTTACAAAAAATGTAGTTAAAATTTGGTGTGGTAGTAGTTGAGTATTATTCCCAGCACATACTTTAAGCGCTATACATTGCTTGATAGTTTTGCTTAAAGCTTTGGCATTAACTGCTGGTGACAACCCTGTGCTAAATGTTCTGCAGCTGTTTAAAGAAAATACACAAATTATTATTTTTGGAAGGTTTAGTATTTTAGTTTAGTTTATCTGAGCTGGAAAGCAGGGGTCAGGTTCAATTGGGCCAAAATCCAACAGTGCTGTGTTAATCAGTTGTGCTAATTTATTGCACAGAAATTTCAGCAGAAGTAGTGCACTGGGATAAGAAATACCATTCAATTTTCCCAAATAAGGTTCTTTTGCCTTTCCCTTTCCATCTCTTCATATCTCCGTTAGATCTGATTACTCTGACCTAAATAAAACAAAAGCCAAGCAAAAGCTAAAAGAAACGGGAAAGGACAAGATGGTTCCCAGTATGCAACACAGCTTGATACCCCTTAACATTTTCTTGTACAATTCTGGAAAGGTCAAGGTTTTTAATAGAGCTGCTTCAGAATAGAGCTTCAAGATTAAGTGATAAAATTGCATCTGGCTAAAGAAATTATTGTTCTCTGTTCAAACTAGAAAGCTTAGCTAAAGCTAAGAAAGGAACCTCTAGATCCTGCCTCTTATGGTTGTCTAAAAATTATTCAGGTTTAGATGTACAGCCAATGATTATTTCTTGAAAGTTTCATTAAAATCCACTCAGTAGTTCAAGAGATATTTTGCTAACAGCCATTTAGTGATTACTCCAAATAGTTAATGGCAAAATTTTAGACAAACAGATTGTGCAAGATGTTTTGAAGATATTTTGAGGATTATTCACAGATACTACCATACTAGATTTTAGGTCAATATCTGTAAAGTTGACTGAGTTAGAGGCTTTTTTTGTGTTTTTTTACAGTCAGTTGACAAACCCAACATACATTCAGAAAAGACCAAACTGTTGCATATATTTTAACTGTGGCCTAGATTTAGATCACAGTGTGAAAGTGGTTTTGTGAACCCTCCAATCATCAGATCCAAAGACAGGAGACTACCCACTGCAAATACCATCACAGACCAGGCTCTATTGTTGTGTGAATGTGTTCCGAGGCTATGTGGTACACTGGTTTATCATTGTCTTTAAATAAACTGAGACTTTCAGTTGTATGTTGCATATTAGAGGTGGCTGTGGCTCAGTGGTTAGAGCAGTCATCTTCCAATGAGAGAGTTTGAGGTCTGATTCCTGAAGGCAGTCACATGTAGAAGTGTGCCTGGACAAGACACTGAACCCCTCATTGCCTCTGATGGGTACCCCATTGGTGTAAGAAGGGAGTTTAAAGCACTGATTAGACTCGATATAATAATAATTTATTCAGATTAGCTTTGTAGAGATGTAGTAGAGTGTTGTATGAATGTGTATGTGGATGGGTAAATGAGGGCAGATTGTGTTGTAAAGCACTTTGAGTGGCCTGGTTTGTCGTGTGGCACAAGGACTCAAATGCAAGACTCAACACAGTGACGTGAAACCAATGATCCTTTAATACAGTCCAGGTACAAAGAGGTGATCCAAGCTGGGTCTAGAATCACCGGTAGACTAAGTAGAATAAAGGCTGGACCGCTTGACAATAGGAACAATGACAACCTGACATAGGAAAGCTGCATGGCTGAGGTATAAATAGACAAACAAAGGCAATGAGACACAGGTGGATAACATTAGGGTGTGGCAGAGATTGATTAAAGGAGGGAATCTCAAGAACGGAAGTTGTCCTAAATGAGACAGGAAATAAGGGCACAAAATAAAACAGGAAGTTCAAACACACAAAACTAGATATACAATGGTAGAAACCTTTAACCAGCTGAGTTGCACGTGACATGGTTGGCTACAAAGGCGCTATATAAGTAAAGTCCATTTACCATATCTTCCCACTATACCGTATCACATGGAGAAACATAAAGCTCAAAATGTAACTTTGTTTTTTGCAGTAAATCGATTAGTTTAGGGTTTCGAATCCACTTCTGTTCAAGTGTATTGGTGTTAATTTATATTGGTATTGTAAAAAATAAATTGATTGCCCCAACATTTATTTAACAAAACTAAATTGTTGACCTCCTTGTGTAAATGCTGAATCAGCATTCACAGCATTGTTTTTCCATTTGTTTGTTTGTTTTGTATTTTTTTTGCTAATCTGCAAACTTTGTGCTATGTTAGCGATTCATATTTTAAAATGTTCAGCTCATTTAGGAGATGGGTGCTATGACTTTGGGGGTTTGAATTCTTTTCCAAGTATTTATCTTCATTTACAGATATTTTTCCAAAGAAATACATTATGATGTTTTCAATCCCTTCAAAAACATTGTATTCTTTGAAATCTGCTTCATACTTGCTCTATTTTTATCAACTTATGGCACTTTTAGGTTAGCTAGCCTTTTGCTACTTTTAGTTTCTAGCTAGCCTTTTTCTTCGTTTAACTTATAACTAGCCTTTTGCTACTTTTAGCTAGTTTTTTTACTTTCAGCTTCTAACTAATATTTTGATACTATTAGCTAGCATTTTGATATGTTTAGCTAGCCTTATGCAACTTTTAGCTAGCCTTTTGT
This sequence comes from Kryptolebias brasiliensis, assembly GCA_028566095.1. Classification (NCBI taxonomy): domain Eukaryota; kingdom Metazoa; phylum Chordata; class Actinopteri; order Cyprinodontiformes; family Rivulidae; genus Kryptolebias; species Kryptolebias brasiliensis. The sequence continues at coordinate 20,423,973 of JAOXNZ010000199.1, forward strand.
GACTTCTAGTTTCTAGCGACTTTTTTGCTACATTTTGCCTTAAATTAGCATTTTGCTTTTTTTTTTTTTAGCTTTTTGCTAATGTTCTGCTTCTTTTAGCCTAAATAACTCAGTTTCAACTTCTTGGGCAAATTTCAGCAGACATTCAGCACTCATCATATACACTGCTTTTTTTTTTTTTAGTAAATGCCATTTCTCTAGTTCAATGTTTTAGTGATACACCTGATCTGAATGAATGAGTGAATAACAGGCTTCTGCAGAACTTGAAAACCTGCTGAAGACCAGGAAAACAACTAAAACATGCAGAATTGTGGCCCTCAAGGGCCAGTATTGGGCACCATTGCTGTAGTTCAAATAATTCCTTGAAAGGACATAATCAACGAATCAGTTCCATGACCTTGGCATCTAAAATACATCAAACATTAGCCGATTATGTGTCATTTGGACCATGATCTTTATCTTGGTGCTGTGAATGTCAGACTACAGTCAGTAGTTGCTGTGGGACCCACAGAGGAGCAGCTAAGAAGAGGTTTATGCATTTATTTATACAACCACACCACACTGAGACACACAAAGAGACATGGGACATCCCAGTCACTTACATCAACAGAAAACCTCCGGAATTGGTCTATTCCCACTGAGGATCTGATGGTTTTAGTGAGCACACCACATCATCACCAAAAACACTGCAGCTACAGTGAAACTTAGGTCTAGTAACTAAACATATCCACTTTACATCTAACATGTGAGTTTAAGCAGATTTGTTATAATATGCTGCCAAAAGACAAAAGGAGGGCATTAATGGCTTTTGCCCATGTCCGTGTGTGGGTGTGTGTTTGTGTGTCTGTCTGTCAGCAAAATATCTCATGAACCACTGAATAGATTTTATTGAAACTTGCACAACGTAATAATTAGATGTACATCTACAACTGATTAACTTTTGGAGTCAGCCCGATCCAAGATGGTTTTCATGCCAACTGACCTTAAAAAGACAAGAATGGTTGTAACTGATATTGACCTAAAAGTCATCCCCAAAACATATTTTGAGCACTACCAGATCGCACAAGATCTTTGTTTAAACTTTGGTATGAAAGGCAGTGAGAGACATGCATTCCTTCAAGGAATGCTACTTTCGTCTTTAAAAGCATTTACTATGCATTTTTTGCAGGAGACTTTACAACCGTATGTAAATAAATAAATAATAAACAGTCTTATGCTCAGCAAAAAGGGCTAATTTTGGTTAAAATGTCCCATGAGTGTTGCTGCTGCCTGTAGACAGCTGGGCCACTGGGTGAGATAAAGTGTAATGAGGAAAGACCTAATGGTCAAGGGAGGGATCCTCATTAGGGCTGTATGTGGACCATGCAACCGACCCCTGAGAACACATCTGCAGACTGTGTGCTTTATAGACCCTTCAGGATTCAAAAATGTGTGATGTGTGGGTGTGTGTGGGTGTTTGGGGTCTGTTTTTTTTTTTCTATTTGTCAGAGCACTTCCTCCCACTTGAAGAGCTATGTAAGAAAGATATGTCTTTATAAAATTGACAGAGGAATGAAAAGAAAGAGAAATGAAGACGTGCGTTTTCTGCAGAAGACGGAAATAACCAACCAATCAATGAGTCTTAAAACAGGAAGTCCAAAGGCAGCGTATTTACACGTCATGTTACGTTGGGTCCAACGTTCTTGGAAGGAGTTCAGAACTGTTGGAGAAATGTTGAAGTGTAACCAGCAGCATACTGAGCAATTCAGAGGCAGACAGAAGGGTTTGTGTATGGCTATACCAACACGAGATGCAGGGACGATAAGAAAATGAAAGGAAAGGGTGCAGCTCAAATAAACCAAAACTGATGAACTGGTGCATCCCTCTCCCTGGACTGAAACTCTCAGGGACTGTCACTTCTAGAAAGACCTAGGACAACGAAGGACAGGAGGTAGCTGCGGAGGAATGCCATTTGAATAATCCGACAGAGCTGCAGGAACAAGCACTTCATGAACTTCTTTTTCAGAATTTAAACCCAGCCGATCGGAACTCTCAAAAAATTTTTTTTTTTTCTAAGGTTGCAGGTTTCTGGCCAACAAAGCAGGACAACAATGGATGTTTGGATCAGACGAAAGCCATCAATTTAGGTTTGAGGGACAAACACGGCAGACCAGGCAATTACAGGTTCCGGTGAGGTGAAAAATGGCCAGAGGTGGCTCAGACATTGTGATTTGGGCCTGTGAGCTATGCGCTCTTGTGGTGGACAAGTGAGGCAGAGCATCCACAGATCTTCATACAGATTCATACTCTGTGAGGTGGTGGCTGACAACACAGTGAGGAGAAAAAATAAGGAAATATGAAGTTTAGCTCTTATGTGGAAGATACAGATCCAAAGAGCACAATTTGCTCTGATTTAACCTTTTTTTCCAGTATGAGGAAGATGCATACTTTTTTTGAGTCATGAACATTAAGAATACTTTTTTACTAGGTCATTGAAAACTTGAAGGAATGAAATGAAGGAGTCTGATCAAACCAAGGACCTGACCTGGGACTTTGACATTTCCTGGGATTCAGTCCTAAAACCAGCTGCCCGTCTTTGCCTGAACACCTTGGACTTCTCAGACCTTTGGGATGACGATGACAGTGGAGAAAACGAAGAGACCAAAGCATCAAGTCCAACGTCACCATGTCCAAAAATGACCCTGGCACCCCCTCCTCCTCCTCCTCCTCCTCTTCCACCCTCACTGCCTTCTTTAGCAACACCTTTACCAGCTTCCTCAAAAAGTTTGGTCATAAAAAATCGAACTTTGAAGCTCCACTGGAGGGAACTGCAGAACCTGACCCCTCTTCCTAGGATAACACGATTTGGGACACAAACTATTTGGGCAGGTCTTGAACCAGTGCATCTGGACACAAACCGTTTGGAGTACTTGTTTGAATCTAAGACCAGTAACACCAGTTTTAGCGTGGTTTCTGGTCGGCAGGTGAGATTGATGAGATGGAATGATGTCTCCAAAATATATTTCTTCACTGGAACACAGAGCAACCATACAATCATTTGCGTACTCTTTCAAAGAATTAAAAAAAACACTATGGTGGCTGTGAAAAATATAAAATGTATAGCCAGTGTTTGAATTGTTCATTATGTAAATTGTTTGTTCGGTGCTGCTGTAGTAACATGATGGTGCATTATAGTGGACTTGGAGGAGCAGGAATACAATTTAAAAAATTTGTTGTTTATAAAAATGAAAAAGAAAAAAATTTCACATCTAAAGTTATAGCAGCATTTTTGGTAAGTATTGTTATTCAGGCCAAAATAACTTATGTAATAACAGAGGTGTGGACTTAAGTCCCATGACTTTGACTTGAGTTAGACCTCAGTACAATATTTGCGTAATAGCACAGACGTTCGGTTGAGAAAACAGCTACAAACCAGATAAACAGTGTCATGCAAAAGTGGAGAGGTTTATTATTAGCTACTATAGCATTCTTTGACACCAGTAAAGAGTTGTTTTATAAGCCTGAAAAACATTTGGCTAGCCATTAGCCTTGACCAGAATTAGACTTCTGCCCTTTCCTTCATACTCCATGCTCTATGACTGATGTCACAGATGAAAAGCTATAAAGTACTGATAACTATTTGACAGAACATCACTTCAAAAATGACAAGACTATCACTGTAACACCAATGACGCTTGACCTCCCTTTGACTCCTTTTGATTTGAAAATACTTGATTTGTCATTAATACATTTAGTAAGTTATCAAACAGTAACTGTATTCATTTGCAGCTAGTTTACACTAAAGGCCTGATTTTATTAGTGTGGGACTCATGGCATGACTGAATTTTGACGCGAAGAAAGTGGAGTTGCTTTTTAAACTGGCACTTCAGACGTACAGCATTCATTTCAGTTCTCCTCTTTAAACAGAAGGTGTCGCTAGTGGAAAACATACAGCTGCCCAGGAGGATTTACACAGAAAAAAGGCATGCACAAGAAGTATATTGTTCCTACAAAAGTATGAAGTTTCATCTTTTTAAGTGGTTTTCGAAGTTTATGAAATATCTATGATAATGCACATTCTTGGCTTTTGTTCAGGAGTATGGAAGACTGTGGAAACAATTCTGCTCACAGATATTTTTACTTATTTTAGACATAAAACATCCAGCTACCTACAGTGTCACTTTCAAAATTACAGCAATCTTGTATTATCATTACCTGCCACCAAAGGTGAGAGTGCAGTATTGTTCTTGCCTCTGTGTGTCATGAAAGGCAGCAGGTGATTCCTTCAAAGAGTGGAAGGTTTTAGTTAAACAGGATTTTGCAAAGATGCCTCTTTTGTTGCTATTACCAATACCCATTTTATTCACTCCCAGAAGCAGCCATCTGTCTCAGTGCTGGGAATGAAGAGGAGTAACATCATAACCATAGCCCTGAGCAGCCTGCCCCCTCCCCGCCTCCTCCCCCCAGCTATTTACAGCATGGACAGCAGCGTGCTGGACAGAGAGGACGTTCAGGTAAAGCACAGGTCACCCCCTCCAGATTCTGACCTCTGGTTGATCACTAAAATTTGCTTCTGCTCAGACAAAACTTCCATCTCTATTCCTTTTATGGTGAAATTAAATCTTACAGTAATGAATGGTTAAAAAAATATGTATTTGAGTTTTATCTCTTTTCATATTTAATGTTAAAACAGCGGCTTCAAGCTCTGATCCCAACAGAAGAGGAACTGTGTCTGATCAAGGAGACCAAAGCCCAGAACCCCAACGCTCCTCTGGCTCAGGCTGAGCTGTGCCTGCTCACTCTGGGGGAGATCACTCACCTGAGCACCAGGCTCCAGCTTTGGGCCTTCGCTCTGGACTATGACTCCTTAGAGAGGGTAGGTGGAAACACCATCATACACTACATGACATCGACTCACCTTGGAATCCAAGAACTAAAAAAAAAAAATGGACTTGATGAATCACCTGTTCTCTGTTGCTCACAAAGCCATCTAAATGTGTCCTTGGTTTGTAAAGGAAATTGCTGAGCCTCTTTTCCACCTGAAGTTGACCATGGAGCAACTGGCATCCAGCCAGACCTTCAGGTGTATTTTAGCCACTGTGCTAGCAATTGGTAACTTCCTCAATGGCTGTAAGGTGAGTGATTCAGAACTTTAATTTGTTTCCTTGTGTGAATGCTGATTCACTGTTGCTTTCCTGGCTTTTAGTTTGTTGTACATTTTTTTGCATTCTAAGAACTTCTGTATACTTTGTGCTATTTTAGTAATTTGTATATACAAAAATATTCAGCTCCTTCAGAAGATGTGTGCTATGACTTCTTATTTAGCTAGATTTTTGATAGTTTTAAATACCATACTGCTGCTATTAGCTTTTAGCTAATGTTCTGCCACCTTTAGTTTTCAGCTGCCTTTCTGCTACTATTAGCTTTTAGCTTGCCAATTACTACTTTCAGTTACTGTTCTGCTACTTTTAGTTTCTATCTACCATTCTACTACTTTTAGCTAGCCGTTTGATACCTTTAGCTTTTAGCTAGTGTCCTGTTTTATTTAACTTTAAAAATTTTGTTTCGGTTTCTTCAAAATCATTCAACACTTTCCATTCATATAGCATTTTTTCAGAAAATGCAATTTCTCTAGTTTTATTGGCTTTTTTCCCAACACATAACAAGAGGTTTTGACATCCTAAAGGCCCGTGGCTTTGAGCTGAGTTACCTGGGGAAGCTGTCTCAGGTGAGGGACACGCACACCCGCCAGCCTCTGCTGCATCACGTCTGCGTGCTACTGCTGGAGATCTACCCACTATCCTCTGACCTCCACTCTGACATAACTGCTGTTACGAAAGCTGGCAAGGTGTGTAGCTCCACTAATCTATGTCCAAATATCCTGACTCTGTATATTCACATTATATCACATCTCATATTGAAAATATGTTATAAAAGCTGCAAAACTAGGTTAATATTTAGGCTAAATTAAAGGCCAAGGCCTAGCGTTCCTTAATGCAATGTACATTGCATGATGAGAAGGGACATAGTTATAGGTTTTGGTCAAACCTTGTGAATGCTGTGATGCGTGATCTTGCTAGATCTGTTATGGTTTGAGGTATGTTTTATGAATGACTCTACTACCACACCAAATTTTAGCTCAGTATGTGTAATATTGACTTAGTTAGAGCTATTTTGCTAACACAACTGATAAGCAAACACACAGACACAGGCAAAAACACTATCTCCTTTTTGCCTTCAGCAACGGGCCATGATTAATTGTGACGCTCACATCATTCTTTTATCTCTACAGTGTGATTACTCTCTGGTACAGTCCAGTTTCACTCAGCTAGAGGCCATGTGCAAAGCGTCATGGGAACAGCTGAAGGTACTGGAGAGGTGTGAGGAAAAGAGGAAAGGAGGAAAGAGAGAAAAGAAGAAAGGAAACGACAATGATGATGAGTCCTTTTCTCCAGAGGGTTCACTTTTTCACCGGCTACCTAAGGTTCTGAAAGAGTGTGAGGAGAGGCTGAAGGTCCTGAGAGCAGTCCATCGTCGGGTCATCAACAGGTGCTCTGCAGATATTTAACACTTCACCAACATAATACTACAGTTACTACAGCTTTCTGTTTCTCCTGCCATTTTTGTTTCTCAAGGTTCCATTCTTTTCTCTTATTCCTGGGTTACTCCCGAGCCATGGTGAAGGACACCAAAGCAGAGGACTTCTGCAGGACCATCAGCAACTTCTCATTGGAGTACAGGTCTACCCGACAGGCCATCCTCCTGCAAAGAGAGCGAGAGAAGCAAAAGAGCAGAGCCGGAAGCCCAGCACCCAACACCCCTGTTGGCAGCAGGAAATGTCTGCAAACTCCATCACAGGTTCATGTTTCAGATGCTCTGAAACAGAATATTTTATACAAAATTATGAAGAAAGTTGCCATTAACAATTGGTTGATTCACCCCACAGGACTGTGAGGAGCAGTGTAGATTAGAGGAGGTGCTGAGAACACCTGAGTCCATCTCAAGACTGGATGTCACTTTGCCTCGAACCCGCAGGAAAATGGCTGACATTAGAGGTACCCAGATAAGTTTTGCCTTCTTTTTTATCTACTTTTCAATCTTCTTATATGTACTGATGTGGATAAATTTGTTGAGACCCTTACAGCTTATTGAAACAGTGCTTCATTTCTTGTGAAAAGTGATTAAAAAGCAAGTGTCTAATTTATATCTGTATGCCTTTAGTATGTGATAGAGTGAACAAAAAATGTTCCAATACATCAACATTGGCTTGATTCTAAATGACTCTTTCATGGACGACGCCATCGTTGACCTATGTTCAGTCACTTCGGCTCTTTCAGCAGGTAACAAACATACAAAACCATCTCCAAGTAGCTTCATGTTCCTGTACCCACAGCTTCTAATACTATTGAAAAGTATAAAGTTCATGGTACTGTAGGATATGGACACAAGAGGAAATGCAACCCCAGGCTGAGCAGAAGAATAGTGCAAATGGTTGAAAAATAGCCAAGGAAACCATCAAAAACCATTCAAGCTGAACTCTAAGGTCAAGGTACGTCCTTTTCTGATCAAACCATCCATCAAAATTTGAATCAAAATGGATTCCAAGAAAGAAGGCAAGGACGGCTCCACTATTTACAGAAAAACACAAACAAGTAAGACAAGAATTCACCAAAATGCAAGGTGAGAGTTGCCAAAGTTTCTGGGAGACGTTTCTGGGACTGATGAAATAAAACTGGAGCTTCTTGGCCAGTCACATGGTGAATGGTCCACAACTTATATGGCACCTTTTTAACCTATAGGTTCTGAAAGCGCTTTACAGAGTTTCTCATTCACCCATTTATACAGTACTTTCATTTATTTTTACACATTATGTACATCACTTTTTTTAAAATATTCTCACTCATATACTGATAAGCATATTGGTGGGCGGTGGGGATACAGTATGTTGCCCATAGACACCTTGACACTCTGCAGGAGCTGAGGATGGAACCCCCCCCAACCTACTGATCAGAGGACAACCACCCTACCCACTGGACCAAGCAGCCCCCAAAATCCCATATTCGTTGCGTGTTTTTTTATTTTATTGTTTTTTATCATTATTGTGGAAGGGTACCAACAAATTTATCCATATATATGATTTGTCTCTTATTGAACTCATTGTTTGTTTGTTTCTCAGGATCATTTTCTCGAACAATGAAGTGGTGACCCTGCTGATTTCCTTACAGTCACTGTTTTGGCCTTATTGTTACATTGCTTTACCATGTTATCACCTCTGTTTGAATTAACACTAAAGAACAGTTGTATGAGATTGATAATTTGTTTGTAACAAGTAACATGTTTTTTATTAAAATACACTTTGAAAAAAATGCATGAGTGTATGTGTTTACTAATAGGCAATAAAATGAAGTATCAAAAAACAAACAAAATGTGTGAGATCTGAATTCAAGAGCAAAATGAGTAAAAATGTAAACAATGTCATTTGTATTAAAGTAATCTGTCTTTAAAGCCTCATTTCATGTTAAAGGCTGCAAATTTAAAAAAAAGTTTGTTTTTCAAAGCACAGAATTAGCATAAGCTTGTAGTGGGTGAGCTGTTGTAACAAATAAACCACACTCCTTTCTCTAACTGCTTTTTTCATATATTAATACCATTCTTTCTGGTCAAATTGGCATTCTTAATTAAAAGACTTAAGATTTTAAATTTACCTTTGTCAAATCAAATTTTATAAATTGTTACACTAAAGTCAATTTTGCAGTAAACGATCAATTACATAAACTTTTATGGGCACTTGCAAGCATTAATGGCAGCAGCAGCAAACTATAGCACTTCCAGCACAGCTTGGGGGCAGTTCATTTTTGTGAATAACTCTCAACAAATACCACACCAAATTTTAGCACAATGTCTGTAAAACTGAATAAATTATAACAATTATAGTGTTTTCTAAGGTCAGTTGGATGTGGTGGCCATCTTGAACTGGGGTGATTCCCAAAGTTAATCAGTTGTAGTTGTACATCCAGTGATGATTTCCTGAAAGTTTCAATCAAACCCATGCAGTGGTTCAAGAGATATCTTGCTAACAGTCAAACACACACACACACACAGACAAAAACATTGTCACCCACCTTTTGCCTTTCAGCAGCTGGCGATGATAATCTACTTGTGAACATCTAGAGCTGAAAGTCCAATACACATGAAGGGGGAAATGATGTAATTTGTCCTAGAACAAATATAGTTATATCTGAAACGTGATTATAAAAAATAAAATAAAAAACTAGAGAAACTGCATTTTCTGTGAAAAAGCAGTGTGAATGCTGAGTAATGAATGACCGACAAAGAGACAAAAACAAAGAGAATACTAGCTAAAAGCTAAAAAAAGTAAAATTCTAGCTAAAACTAAAAGTATCAGCATGCTAGTTAAAAGCAGCAAAAAAGAAAAGAAAAAATGCTAAAGTAGCAAAATGTTAGCTAAAAGTATCAAAAGATTAGCTAAAGGCTAAGTGTATCAAGATGCCTGCAAAAAACTAAACTAAAACTAAAAGTAGCATAAAATGACAAAAACAGAGGCTCAGAGAAAATAAGCATTTACACAATAACAATGTTTTTGAAGGAAATGAAAAGGTCTCATTGTGTTTTATGAAGGAAATATTTGTAAACAAATGTTAAATATTTTGAAAAGTAAAAAAATTACAAAACCAAAAATCATAGGACCCAAATCCTGAATAAGCTTAACAGTTTGCAATAGCAAAGTTTTCAGAAGTAGAAAAAACAACAACGACCCCAAAAACAGGAAAAGAACAAACTGTGTGAACGCTGAATCAGCATTCACACAAAACATCATGGTTTTCTGAATATAGCTGAAATATTCATTTTTACTCGGAAAATAACTCAAATATGATATCTATTTTGAGCATTATGATTTTAAACTATTATGTGACACACAGTCCTGCTTTACTGATCGCGAGCACAGATCATTCCGTTTCTCTATGTTTTGAGGAGCTAATATATTCTCATGCTTTGACACACCGTCATTCAAATCAAAGGAAAAGAAATAGCGGATGTTGTCGTTCATGAGCGGACTGTCAAGCCTACCAGCCAATAAATGAAGAGCTCAGACCAACAGTTCTGGAACATCATCCAATCAGAAACCTGGATTCGGCATGTGGGCGTTACTTCCCCTGTTGCTCTGTGTGTATGTGTGAGTCGACGCCATTTCGTGTCTGTTATTTTCAAGGTGATGCATTCAGGCAGACTTAACGGATAAACCAACCTCTCAAGTAAAACGTTATTGTCATTTTTAGTGTTAAGCTCCTGGTGAGTATTTTTAATGAGAGATTTTTTCGCTTTTTTTAATTTTTTATGACTTTGATGAAGCATCTTTGGGATTTTTTTGTTTTTATTTTTTATTGCATTTTTCCTGGCTGGTATTCCCGAGACTGTTGGCTGGCTGCTGTTATCATGGCGTACATTTTCTGATGGCAGGATTCAAACTGCGCAGAAAGTAGCTTTAAGTAGCTTCCACCTCTGTATTTTTGCCTCTTGTTTTTTCTAAATAAGACCATTTAAACCCTCAGTTTTTCTGTCATGTTGTGCTACTTTACTTCTTACCTAGTTGTTGGGTCACTTTCAAAGAGAGAAATATGGAAGAGGATTTTCAGGACGGTTTTTAAAATCTGTTTTCTGGATGAAAATGTTTTTACATTTTGTCTTTTAAAGCTTGTCCAACTCATCATGAAACTTGGTTTACGGTCTTTGATATTGAGTCCTAGCACACACATATTTTTCCTTGTGGTTTTGGCTGTGCTGTGGCTTCATGTTTTCCTCTGGAATGTTGTTTTTTTTTTTTTCTCACAATGTGAAGTTTGACATCAGGAGCAAAATTCAAAGAAGGGGATTTTTCTTTTGCATAAGTGCCTCATAATTTATATATTTTGGTAATTTTGATCTTTTTATTAAGTCTTTGTACAGTCTATTCACACTGGAGCATTTGACTGAGCTGTGCAGATAATCAGACCTAACATGAGCTTAGCTTATTTTTACCTGGTTTGTGGGAAAAATACAAGAAAGAGGATACAAACTAATAAAGAGAAAGAATTAAAGGTTTAGCCCTCCTTGAAGGAATGCATATCTCCAGGGTTTTAGACTAAGGTAATGTTCAGAAACGATCAAGCTTTTGCTGTTTCAGACAAACCTTGAAAATAACATTTTGTCCGAACTCATTGTATTTGCAAGATGTCATTCTCAGGCTATGGGTTGTGAATGACCCATCTACTACCAAATCAAATTTTAGTTCAGTATCTGAATACGACTGAGTTATAACATTTTTTGTGTTGGCTAATGTCAGTTAGCTGTGGCGGCCATCTTGCATTGAATTGACTGAATTAATCAGTTGTAGATGTGCATCCAATGATTACCTTCATTAAAAGTTTCATTAAAATTGGTCTAGTGGGGGGGGGTGGCACAGTGGGGTAGTGGTTAGAGCTGTCGCCTCCCAGCAAGAAGGTTGCAGTATCGCATCCCGGCCTGGGGCCTTTCTGGGTGGAGTTTGCATGTTCTCCCTGTGCACACGTGGGTTTACTCCGGGTA
>JAOXNZ010000199.1:20479392-20489704 GCA_028566095.1 Kryptolebias brasiliensis
TGTAGAAATGACTGAGTTATAGCCAATGTTGTGTTTTTTAATGTCTGATGGTTGTGTCAGCCATCTTGAATTGGGTTTGATTCATGCAAAAGACTGGCAAGGAGAATAAGAAAGGAGTTGTATAAGAGATTTGAAGTGGGTGACAGCCAAAGACGGGAGACATACTCAAAGAGACAAGTGTGACGTCACAGCTGTTTTAACTAGGTCAGGCACTGTGCGGTGATGTCACTGACACCGGAGTCATCCCACTGGGCCAATCATATGCAGGGACACACACCCTCATCGCCTTCTCCAGCTGCAGCTCCACCTCACCCCTTGTTTTCTGCAGCTGTCAAGAATCACATACATTAAAGATGCAGTTCTGCAGTCTCATGAGCAAGTATACAGAGCTGCTGTAAACAGGGACACTGTCAGTCTCAGTGCTCCTGTTTATGTTAGGTTAGAAAGAGAAATGGATTGATCTCATAAGCCTAAAGTAAATAATGACTCTAGTGTTGTAACACACGTTTAAGTAAGAATTAGGATTTTCTTTTTTCCCGCTACATAAGCTTCCATATAACATGTATCATGGTCTCAGACCTTCATCAGCACCATTTCTTATTCATAGCCAAAGTTAACAAATGTTAGGTGATGTAAAGTGATGCAGAGAAAAACTAAATGCCTACAGGAAATACAAGTTAAGAAAAATGATGGAAAGGGTGTTAGAGAACAATGCATAGGACTGTTAATGAAGACAGTGTTTGATACCTTCAGCAAAACTGACTTAGCTTTTTTGATATGGTGAAAAAAGGACATCAAAGAAATGGCAGGCCTAAAACACAATGTGAGAATGTTGACTACATAAATTAAGATTTGCTCATTCAACAGCAAGGGAACATTGTTGATTCAAACAAGGTTATCTTTATTAAGGCAAACTTGATACGTTCTTGAGGAACAGGCAAGCGGGATAAAACAAGAGGTCAGAGGTCTTACTTTTTGAGAAAGAAGAGAGTGACGTGATGCTACACTACTGTTCTTGAAACAGTAGAACCTATCACTGAGACCATCAGAAATGACTTTATTGGAAGAATGACTGCCAAAATGTCATTCTCAAGGAAGGGAAACAAAAAAGACCAAAATTACACAATAACTGAACTGGAGATAAAACAGCAATCCCATCTGAAAAATGTGGAAACTTTTTTTTTTACAGAGTGATACTGATGCTAAGCACACTTCCAATGTGATAAAAGTATCTTCAGGAATTATAAGGCCTTTCAAAAAATGATTATACATTATGGCCGCAAGGACAACCTCCTCTATAAGCTGCCTTTAAATGTTCATAAATCACCAATCAAGCCAACCACATCCAAACATAGCATGAGTTGTCAAAAATGAAGCCAGCATTGTGTAAACAAAGAAGGCATGGAGTCTAAGAGTACTACCATACCAAGGCAGTCGGTTCCATTGGGTGGGGAATGATAATAAATTTCACTCCTTCAATTGGTTTTGTTCATTTTCACACTGCATTTCTGAAAGCAGATCAAACTGCCTGAACAATGTCACACAATTACAACAGCTGCTGACCATGAAAGAAAAAAGCATGGGGAAGAAGAAAATCTGGCTTATTGATTGGCCAGGACCGAAGGCAGAAATGTGGTAAAGGAGAAAAAGAAATGTAGAGGAGAAAAACTAACTAAAGTATCAATCCCATCATGCTGGTATTGATTCGATATGATACAAGGTATAGATAATATCGATATTCAGATTGATCTGTACACTACTGCTGCCCAGTGTGAGCAGCATGTGAGGCAGCAAGCAAACCAGCGAGCAAACCAGCAGTACCAAAAAAGAGGGCAAAGTGTGAGACACTATAACATGCTCACTTCTTCTCTTTGATTTGCTGGATAGTTCATCTGCATTTCACACTGTAAGCGAACGGCACCCAGGTTCACTTGCAAGCAAACCAAGACCCACATTTTCAGGCACAACAGTTTGGATCAGCATTCACACATGCCCAAATGAAGCTGTGCCACCCTAAATGTTTGTCAGACATCTCCTATTCTACAGTCATTTCTGCAGTCAGTTGATTGTACAGACCATCTGTCATCACTACCTGACACTCTTGAGCTGTGATGTTGGTTAATACTCATATATCAACATTTTGGCAGCTCAGAGGTGTAACAGTGATGAATTCAACCCCGCATGCCACCTCAGTCTTTTCATAAGTTACATTGAGAGTAAAAAAGGCATCTCTGCTCAGGTTTGAAAGTGTGTAGTCATAAGGAGCTATAAAAGACTCGTGATACAACACTATCATTAATGGACTGCTCTCCTCACAGCCTGAACCTGAATATTAGAAATACAGTGTTTGATTAACTTAATGGAGAACATACCAAAAGAAGAGTGAAGGAACGCCCACTGTTAGGGTTGTTAACCATTCCTAAAATCTTTTTAAAGAAACTAGAAAAATGTTTGCGTAAAAGAGTTCAAGCAGAGTTGAAGAATAAAGGAGAGCTCATACCAAATATTGCCTTTCAAGCTTTAGCTGTGCAAACTCTGTGTTCACCTTAAATGCTGTATTTACATTTATATGTGCACATGCTGTTGCACAAATTTCCCAATTTCCAAGCAAAAGACAAAAAAAGAGATAAGGAGTGGTTCAAGACTTTTAAACAATACTTGTATGCTCACTTACAACTCAGTTGCAAGAATAGATTTGGTTAAAAACCAAAATATGAGCAAATAGAAAGATGACTAAATGACTTCTTAAGAATATTACAAAACAAGCCTCCTATGGAAAGTATGTGTCAGAATCCTCTAAACAAGATCTGAAAGACATTTTCAAATTTTAGTCTTCATGGAAATTAGCTAAAAAGTCTTAAATGTATGTCTTTTCCACCCAGAACCCATTGGTGGACAATTTTCTGCTTGCCATTGAATATTCCTGGAAGAGAAGCAGTAACATTTTTTCTCTCATGTCTTCCTCCTCTCTGCCTTATTCCTTTTTACCTTCTCATAAAACCAATCTCCTATCGAAGCCTCTTCACACACTCAGACAGATCTAAAAAGGATGTCTGTGCCGCATACAGGGAGCTATTTCTGATGTTCTTTTGACTTGAAGCATCAAACAAATCCACTTGTCCTTCATCAAGGCATGATAGTAATGCAATCAAGAGGTTTGTGAATAAGAGTGTGTGTGTGTGTGTGTGTCAGAGGCAGACTAAGCAGGGAGAAGAAGCTTTACACAGAGCTCAAGGCAACACATGTCTGTGCAAAAGGCTTAAGAAAAGTAGAACTATAATAATCATATTGTGGGCATGATGCCTTTAAGCTAGGTTTATTTAGGTTGAACAGCCAGAAGAAGTACCATTTTCTCACAGTGGAAGTCATGAAACAGTGACATTAACTGTGAACTTAATTATTACTTTAAATGCACAGTTCGGTCAATGTGCTTTTTTCCTGTTCAAAACATTGAGCGTGTTAGGATCTTGTACAACAGAAATACAAATTAATCCCTGAAATTAACCATCGCATGACTCTCAGAGATATAATAAGTCCCAAAGTCAATTGCACTACCCTGGCTTAGGTTCAACAGCTGATGTTTTTATGGATCAATTGCAAGTCTGTTTTTGAAAATTAACACATTTTATACAAAGATGTTTCTTTGTTGTTTAAAAAAAGTGTACTTACAATACAAACACAGTAAGTGTAAACTCAACCGTCCAATAACAACATATGATAAACTTAACAAAGCAGAAAGCTGTTAATTGTTGCAGTGGAGACTAAAAGAAAAAGGACCACACATGAACATTCAACATTCAGTACAACCTGTAAAAGGGAAACAAGCTGTATGCACAGTCCGCATGCAAAGAAAAAAAAGGAAATAGCTGCTACTCCTAATTCGGATCTTGCTGAGTGCACAGTGATCATGACTGTTTCATGTCAACTTTATTGTTATTTCTAAGGCCTCATCACACTGGATGCCAGAATGTGAATGGTCTTTGCAGGGTTTTACCGAGGCCTTCAGAATCATATTAAGAATGCAGTGGGCTCCTTATTACAAATAATAGGCCCATGGTGGTTTTGTGCAAGATCTTCCAGCATGTAGATCTATCCTAATGTTTGAGAGAGTCTAACTTTGAATTGCTATTAATTTAATCCACCTTGACTAAATCCCCAGTTCCAGGTGAAGCAAATCAACCCCACATCATGATGCTGCCACCACCAAGTTTCACTGTAGTGATGTTCTTCTAATGAATTGATCTATTCACTACAAGTCCGTCTATATTTTACTGGATTACACTGCTACTTGTCACCACAGGTGGGTTTTGAATTTACAGTTCCTGGCTTAGGAGGTCAGTTCCTTATCTGTTCGGGCTTCAGTGGTGTTCTTTTGGTGATCCACAGTTTTGTTCCTATACCAAAAATACTTTTTGAAATTGTGGCCAAAAAGTTAAACTTGGGGTTCATCAGACCATAAAACATTTTCAAACTTTTGTTTTTTTAATATTTAACAGTTTTTCTTTGTAAGAAAAGGTTTCTATCTTGTAACCCTACCCTGTACTTCAGACATACTGATAATTTAGGAGATTGTTGTCACATGTGCACAACCAGTACCAGTCAGAAATCCTAGCAGCTCCTTCAGTGTTGCTATAGGCTCCATGGTAGCCTCACTGACTGGTTTCCATCTTGTCTTTTCATAGTTTTTTTTGTTGTTGTTTTGATTTTTCTTTTTTGGGGGGATGGAGGTGGGGGTAGGGGGTGTCAGATGTCCAGCTCTCAGTGATGTTCCAGATGTTTTTGTACCTTTCTCCTGACATAGATAGCTTTCTTCAGCTCTCTGTGAACCTTGGTTTTTGCTACAGAATGCAACTAAGTAAATGTCAGCCCCTTTGACTGATAGCAAGTGTGCTCCAAGACTGAAGGTAGTAATTAAGTCAGAAGATGCTTCATACAAGGTATTAGTTTCCCACTTATGCAACCAGCTTATTGTTGTTGTTCTTCTTTCAGCTGTTCCCTTCTGCAGGGGTCGCCACAGTGAGCGAACTCACACAAAAGATGTGGAAATTGTTTTATGCAGGATGCCCTTCCTGACACAATCTGTGCTTGAACCTGCAGCCTCAGGATTATGAGACAGCAGAACTGACCACTGATCTCCCAGAGCCTCATAGCCTCAGATTTCTATAAATGAAAACAAGGTGTGCAAACCAAAAACAGAAAAGTAAACTTCATGTAATTAACATCAGTAGTAACTCAGTCCCACTTTGCTACATAATGATGCTGTTAAAGCTTCTGCAGCATTTCCTGCTATTTATCACGGCTTGCATTAATGTTCAGGGCCTCTGTTTCTGTGCACAACTGAACTGCAAATTTAAACCTCTGCACATGTTGAAAGGAAGAACATTCCCTTGCATAAAAGAGTCCAGATGCTGGGTTTTACATTCTTGGGTAATAAAGAGACATTAGTAAGTTATGCTTGCAGCCTCTGCATGAACACTCAGTGTTCCAATCTGATTATGATCATTTTACAAGATTGACCACATAATAGAATAATTATGTAAACATCAGAGGACTTTGTGCCAGCCGTTATTGAGAAACTAAGCAATCGTTTGGCTATGCCCATTTTTTTTAAATCCATCCATCCATCTTCTTTACCCGCTTTTTCCATTCCGGGTCACGGGGAGCCAGTGCCTATCTCCAGCAGTCACTGTGCGAGAGACAGGGGACACCCTGGACAGGTTGCAAGTCCATCACAGGGCCACATAGACAAACCAGACAAACAACCATTCACACTCTCACTCACACCTAGGGACAATTTTAAGAGTTACCAATTAACCTAACATGCATGTTAAAAAGGGAAATCAAAACATTTCATTTGCAACTGAAAAAAAAAGTCAAAAATGTTTTAAATATTAATTCACATAAGATTTTGAGGTGTATTTTTTAAAACTTCAGTTGCATTTTCCTGCAAATATTAGGGTTTCAGTCTGTTCCAGACTCCCCCTTCTCCTTTTTTTCCCTTTTCTTTTCGATGGAGCTGTGGGCAAGCTGATCCGCTGCTATGCACTTCTTGGTGGCAACTCACATCCTGCTCCAGCAGTCTCATCTCTGCCAAATAATTTCATCAGAAGACTGCTAAAGAAGATCAGTTCAGACCATGATCCGACCCCTGACCATAACATTGCATTAGTGAACTTGTGGCCACACACTTGTACAAAGAGATGAGCAGATGAAGCCTTGTGATGCTTTTGGGGCCACTTCCTAGTCATACCAAAAAAAAGATTCAAAGCTTCAAAGCCTCATAGACAGACCAATTTGTGGTCAGCTGCAATCATAGCAGCCACAATTCACACATCTTGTTGATTTCAGTTATAATACAAAAGCAGTAAAATCATTACAGTTTTTTCGCAATTGAAGCTCTCTCACAACGTTGCGAAGCAGGAAGGGAACACCGAGCATTTTGTCTCTCCCTATAATGAATGAAACAGCATCAAAGATTTAAATCAGTCACCTCACTTCCAGTTTTTCATTCTGACATATGAAGCTTCAAATGTCACTGGTCATGTGATTATCGACTTTTGATACAAGCCTCGACAATATTTCGAACAAGTCTGCTTGTAAGCAGACTTCAGAGCCTCAGTGTCAAACATCACATTTCTACTTGTATTATTTTTGTCTTCTTAGAGTTTGTTTTACTCACCTGTGATTTTCACTCATTGTCATTTTACCTCTTGTGTGAAAATGGCTGGGTTGTGCAACTCCTCTCAGATTCATGATCCCCAAGGAATCTAGTCTTTTCTGTGCTGGTGGTCCCATGGCGCTGATAGACTACTGTGAAAAAGAAAATACTCACCAGCTACTTGGGCGGCTGTGGCTCAGTGGTTAGAACAGTCGTCTTCCAAATGAGAGTGTTGGAGGTTCGATTCTCGACTCCTGCCAGGAGTCACATGTCAACGTGTCCCTGGGCAAGACACTGAACCCCTCATGTTTGAATGGAGTTTAAAGCACTGATTAGACTCTATAGAATGATTTATTCAGATTAGCTTTGTAGAGAGTCAGTGCTGTATGAATGTGTGTAAATGAGGGCACAGATTATGTTGTAAAGCGCCTTGAGTAGCCTGATTGGCTAGAAGGGCACTATATAAGTACAGACCATTTACTAGCCTGCCTGGTTACTATCCACAGTTGCCTCTCACCTCCCTTCCCTGGACACCTGGATCTTCACACTCCCTCCTCACTCATGGAGATGAAAGAAACCTTATAAACGTAATTGTGTCAGTTTTTATGAAAAAGAAACAAACATTAGTTTCTATTCAGTGACAATACCTCAAGCTCCCCAGCACCAGCTAGAGTATCACATTGTACATATTATAAAAACAGTCTTAAAACATTTTACCGGTGTGTCAGTTCCTTTATTCAGCACATAGGCTATTTGCTGCCCATCATTATAACAGCAAAACTGACAAGGTGTAAAAATACATTAGTCTTGTGTTTTATTGCATATGCATTTTGTGTTTACTGGCCAGGGATGGAAATTATCCAGTGGCTAAATATGGAACAGTACATTTTTTCACATACAAGTTAATTGTTTATGTGCATTGTTCATTTTAACTTATTGTTCAAACCCTCACCTACTGTACTGTATGGTATGGATCTATCAGGTTTGTAGATGGAGGATTTGGACCCAGAATGCAAACCAACACACGGAGCTCGAAAATAAATTAATTTATTAAATGAAGAAAACAGAACAAAGAACTGACGTGACAGCAACCAGAACCTTATTAACAGTGAATTACAAGGAACACAGTGAGCGAGACACGAGGAGAACCAGACAGTGCATTTCAGCAAATATAAACCAGCGAATAATGGAAGCTAAGGAACAGATTATATGGACTGAGGCTGATGAGGAATGAACACAGGTGACTAACTACTAACTAACTTGGTGCAGATGGGTGAGGCAGACTGATGTGGAAAACTACTGAGGGAGGGCAGGTGAATAGTGACACAGGAAACACAAAGGGCAGTGAGAGCAAAACTACACAGGAACTAACAATATTAAACACAAGGAATAAACTAAATACAGGGATAACAGAACTATGGGAACACAAAAGGAAACATGACCAAAAACCTAACATAAAAGATTACCTAAAAGAACTCAAAAACTACACATCCTAACAGGATCATGACCAAAAGAACATGATTATGAGATTGACTGAACACTGTATGAGTTAAAGAAAGCATATAAACTTCTTTTAATCTATCTACAGCTGGATTTCTATTGTAACCAAATGTGATGGATATTTTTTCCTTAATCTGTGACTCATTACAAACTTCCTGTACCTCCTGTGGCTCCAGCTCAGTTCAATTATGATTCAGCTAAAGTCTCATCTCTTTAACAGAACCATGGTAAATTATACCATACAGACTGGTATTTAATTGACACAGTAGGTGAACTTGATTATAATAGAAAGGTGCCCACCCTTGTATGCAGTCGCATCCTGTACAATCAGGAGACAAAATGAGACAAACTGTTAAGCAAAATTCAAAACCCTGGTGCCACAGGATCCTGTAGAAATGAGAGTGTTGGGAGTTGTTAGAAAATAATGCAGTGCCAGTTAAGCTCTCTGTAATGTTATATTTAGCTTCCCATCTAGCTGGTTACTTCTCTTTGTTGCCCAGCAGGCAATATTTCATCAGAATACAAACAAAATCATCTCCAGGTTGATTGTTTTCTGTGATTTGTACAATTTATTGTGCTTCAAACATTTTGTTTTTGTATAGTATCAAAGTGAGTGGCCACTGGCCTTTTTCCTGGCAGTGGTACAAAAACAAGTCATCTGAAAAACTAAATGACATGTTTAAACTAGAAGGTATCTGTGTTTGTTCCAGTGGTGATTGACCTGAGGCAGGCAGGTACATGTTTTACATTTAGGACAGGGTGATATAAAGGATGTGGAAAATAGAACGATATATGAACAATTAAAGATACCATGCTATCACTGTTTGGTAGACGTGCTTGTAATCACAGGCTCCAAATGTGTCAGAGTGATTGCTTCCATAGTAAGCCTGGTCCAGGACTCATTTATATTTTGAGGTTGTTCAGGTGACACATCTCTCAGGACATGACGGAAGTGAAGTCCTGCAAACTGTTTTTTGCCAGATGAAATTCAGGCTGTCTGGCTTAAGCAAAAGGACTCTTTATGGCTTTGAGAAATGTGGCTGGAAATGACTGCTGACAGAGCTGGTGATACAGTATACACTACAAAGCAGGGTTAGGCAAGGAGAAAGCTTTGCCAGGGTAAAACTGAGCATCATTAATTTGGTAGTTTTAAGTTTAGTTTATTGTACAGTTTACACAAACAAATGTAGCAATTTAAATAAAAGCAGTGCTAGCAGTTAGGATGTTCAAACACATGGGATGTATCAGGCAGAAAAACATGTAAATGTAAGCAAAGTTACTGGAAACAGGTTCAATTAATGAGCAAGGGTGTCCAAAAATCTACTACTACTACTTTATTTATAAAGCATTTTTAAAACAACAAAAGCTGTGACAAAGTGATGCACAGATAAAACAATCAATACACACTCAAAACATGAAGAACACAACAATATAAACAATGAAACCCTGTGACGGAGGTAAGAGCAAAAGTCTCAATGTGTGTTAAAAGCCAAAGAATAAAAATGTGTTTTAAGAAGAGTTTTAAAAGTGGACAATAAAGGGGCACTTCTAATATGTAACGGCAAATCATTCCATAATTTGGGAACTGCAACACTAAAAGCTCTGTCAACCCTGAGCTTCAGTTTAGACCTCGGTACCTCCAGGAGCAGCTGATCAGCTGACCTGAGGCAACGAGCGGGAGAGTATGGGTGAGGCAGCTCAGAGAGGTAAGATGGAGCAAGACCATGTAAACTTTTAAAAACAAATAAAAGAATCTTTAAATGAACTCTAAAATGCACAGGCAGCCAGTGTAGGGAAGCCAGAATAGGATGTGCTCCCTCTTCTCAACTCCAGCTAAATCCAAAAAAGATTAAAAACAAAAACAACTGGACTTCAATTTGTAGTTGAAGACGTTTCGCTTCTCATTCGAGGAGCTTTCTCAATTCAAAAATAGAGTGTGTGGAGTTTGAGCTTTTAAAGCTGAGATGCTCTGTAAACTGGATCCACATGCAGATTGTCCTCACTCTCCTAACAATAGAGGCTCGTTTACAGTTAATACAGTTTTACTATCCTTTTAACCTCATTTTAAAAATCTTCTTCTTTGTTCACATGACTCACTGATGGGCCACTCTGGTCACATGAATGCAGGTCCTGATTGGAGTGAAACTGACTGGG
>JAOXNZ010000199.1:20602198-20613312 GCA_028566095.1 Kryptolebias brasiliensis
AAGAAAATCATAAAATGTGATATTTGTAAAGTTTTCAAAAAAAAAAAAAAAAATTATACTTTTTTTATTATTATTTTTTAATACCGAACATTGAAGAAACCACTCAGGTGTTTTCGGCTTTTTCCGTGACCCCCCCTGATGTGTGATGTCCTCAGAGCTGCTGAGGTTCACGAGCATTCAGCCATTCAATAGTGAGTGGATGAACACCGGTACAACATGGTTCAGTGAGTTGGAATTAATAAGTTGAACTAGCCAGAAAATACCACTGGCATTTCATTTTCTGGCTTCCCGAAAGATAAAAACTTTCCTCAGATTTGGACCCATTAGCTCAGATGTGGGAATTGCTATCAGAACTCTGGTTCGGACCACTTGAAAGAGAAGCACCGCTCTGACCCTTGTTAATGCGGTGGACTGGCTTCATGCCAAATGGAGACAAATGGAGAGGAGGACATCACCACAGAGAAGGAGAAGAGAAACAGGAAGTTTTACTTCAGACGTGACGTGAACGCGTTCTGTCATTAAAAGGTATGAGCTGCTTACAGGCCGACAGCCTGAGATTCAGTTTGTTATTGATGAAATGATATAAACAATCCATGTGTAATTAAACAAATGTCATAGTCAGAAACTGCTGTTGATTAGTTTACTCTGGTGTGAGAGTTCATAAAAGCTACTCTGAAGCACGCTCACGTTTTTAACAAGTTAGCATCCAGTTAGCTTCGAGCTAGCAACGTTTGCTCTCTCCTGCCATCTTTATGTTGATATTTTGTTTCGTGTACTGATGTCACAACAGTGCTCTGGGGGTAATTGGTTCTCACCGTTTCACGTTCCCAACTCGGTCGTTATGCGCGTTGATTTGTCAGCCATGACGGTCCTGGTGATCATCAGAATCCAAATCTGAAGAGTTTTCATCTGATTCTGGAGATCCAGCTGTCGATTCAGTTTCTTACTGGTATGGTTGTATATCCATTTCTCCCGTGAAGTCTTCCGGCATTTCTTCGTATTCAGAAAAGGCTTCTTTTTCCAATTCCACTAGTAAACAACCAGACAGTAGCAGCGTTCTTGGCCGGCCGGGGCACCGCACACGTCATGAACCGAGGACGGCAACTCCGCCCCACAAATCACCCACTCCCGAAATTGACTAAAACACTAAAAGCAGTTTATTTAACTTTAAGGTAAAAAAATGGGTCCCTGCAATGTTGTGGGGATGTGTTTGACTAAATAACATATATGAAATGTCAATATTTTGACATTTGATTTCAGTTCACCATTAAGTGACCCATTTTACTGCCATTCTCCCCTGTGGGTTAGGTCTCTCGAGATTAGTCCTGCAGCAATGTGGTACAAAAACAAATGCAAAACAATGCCCTTATTTTTCCATACTGCATGTAAACCCTCAAAACTCCTGAGAAACTTAATTAAACTTTTTTTTTTTTTTTTCTCTCTTTAAAATTCCTTTAGTTGTTCTTAGTATCTTCCAGTTTTGGATAAGAAGTAAACATTTGTTTCTAGACTCAATTCCCTACTGCATTTGCTAAATTTTGAAAAATCTTTTTTAAAAAAATCACTGAGAAAAACAGTTTCAACATCATGAATGTCTCAAATTTAGAAAAAAAAAATCTTTTGAGTCAGAAAATGTGTGGTATTGCAAAATGAAAACTGTGTCAACCTTGTTATATATCAGAAGCAAGCTGTGGTTGTGTTGCAGAATCCTGGGAAGTTGAAGGGAGTCATTCAGAAAGTGAACCCCTTCAAGTCTTCTGCACAGGTACTGACTCTATATTTGGTATCCATTTACACCCTTTAGTACAAATCTAAGACACAAAAAACAACAACATGCTGATACGACAATCAAAGAAAGAAGGCAATTAGGTTTAAGGGCATTCAAATATTCTCAGTGGTAAATTTCCTTTTTGTTTGGACATTTTTGTCTTTAAGTTGCCAAAGAATCCTGAAGACGATTCTCCAAATCTCCAAGAGCCTGACAGAGTGCTAGAGGACAAACAGGTAGACTGCATCTCTTCCGGTTGTATCCATTGAAGTAGAGATGCACTGGAATGGCCAACCACAGAACAGTTTACGCTAACGAGGTGAGAATTTGTGCCGCCATCTTGATTTCTGATACATGGGCATCCTTAGTTACTGCCAGAATGGCAGCAGACTATAAACATAAGTGTAAAAAATCTGAAACCCTGCCAAGGAGCCCAATGCGTTATCAATTGATTTAATTGTCAGAACCAGCACTTCAAAGAACATGGCATTACTTCTGATACGATAGGTGAGTATTATGTCATATTGACTCATAAATCATTGAAAACGTGACCTTTTTAAGTTTTTGTCTGTTTTGTCTATTGTGTATGCTTATACTGTCAGAAAACTGGTCATAAATCAAAGAATATTTGTGCGTTTTATCAGAATTTGTCCCTGATAATGTTTGACCGGGCATATTGAAAGGCTCAATACAGAACACTCCTGTCCTTTTATTTTCACATTTTGCGTGGTATGTTTAAGTACAATAAAGCCATTTTGATGTGTTTTTAATGTGTAGACTGATGACACAGCATACAACACACACACAAAGTGTTAACAATGTGTGTCTTCAACATGTAGAAAGAAAAGAGCGATACATGTATCACTTAAAACATGACCAGCAAGCACCATCATTGGCCATTCCAGTGTATCTTTATTTTAGTGGTCGTATCCATGAATCTGCCTTTGAGCTTCATTGAGTTCATCATGTGTGATACTTCATTATTTAGAATCCAGGGATGATGAGAGGCATGATTCAGAAAGTCAACCCATTCAAATCCTCCCAGCCAAAGGTGCTGTTTGTTTGTATTGTAATGATTATCAGGGTTTTATTAGAATACAAAATAAGAATATGTCTTGTTGTGCTCATTCTGCTTTTTTCTGGCTATTATCTCATCTCTCAGGAGACTCTGCTTCCACACAGTGACCTCTCCTCCAGCAGTGGAAGCTTAGTGGACAACAACAAGGTCCCGGTGAAGCAGGTAGAATATGCTATAAGGTGTTTTTAAATATTGCATTTAAAACTGTTGGCACTGCCTAATGTGAAGCAGGACAAGTTTTTCTGAGACCATTGGCTGTGCCTTGATCAGTTTGATGAGGGAATCTTTTATGAAGCATGAGTTTTACTTCGCGAGACATTGATGCAGTGGTTAGAACTGTTGCCTCCCACCGAGGTGGTCACAGGATTGCCTCCCGGCTTGGGGCCTTTCTGGGTGGAGTTTGCATGTTCTTCCTATTCTTGTGTCTGTTTACTCAAGGTACTCCAGTTTCCTTCCACAGACCAAAAACATGCATGTTAGGTTCACTGGTAACTCTAAATTGTAATAAAGTGTATGTGGGAGTGTGACTTGTTGTCCATCTCTGGTTGTCTCTGTGTCCCTCTGATGGACAGGAGACCTGTCCAGGGTGTCCCCTGTCTCTCGCACAGTGACTGCTGGAGATGGGCACCGGCTCCCTGCTACCTGTAAAGAAAATGGATGGAAGCATTCTTCATAATATTTCCAAACCTGTTGGTGTCATTTTTTGTTTTGACTGCTAGATGGAGCCAAAGCAAATGGGTTTTAATCTTTTGTGTGTTCAAACAGATGAAAGCCCATGAATTCTCAATGAAAGTTAATCATTGTTAAACATGTTTAACTGTGGGATGCTGGGTAAGCAGCTGTTTCAATGTGCTACAAGTGGCAGACGGTGCTTGTGAGACTTACTCAGTGGTTCCTTCAACTTTAACGAGTAGAGATGTTTGCTTCAGTTTAAGGTTTTCAACATCATGTGATTGTGTTTTGCTTTCTTTACCTCATGTTGCAAAAATCTTGAAATTTAAGATTTTATTTTTATATTTTATTTGATAGTACTTCAACTCTACACACCGTTCATAATTTAATAGTTCAGATCTTTTGAAGTGGTGTCTTTTTGAAGAAATGATTTAAACAGTTAATATTTAACCTGTTGTAGATGAGCTTTTTAAAACGCTCCATTTGGATAAATAGTTTTATCCTAACAGAACTGATGAGCTAAATGCTTGTCCAGGGCTAGGCAATCCTGGTCCTCAAGTGCCACTACTCTGCATGTTTTACTTGTTTCTCTGCTCCAACACACCTGATTTGAATTAATAGGTGATTAACAGGCTTCTGCAGAACATGAAGAGGTAATTTAACCACTAAATCAGGTGTGTTGGAGCAGGGAAACAAGTAAAACATGCAAGATAGTGACACTCGAGGACCAGGATTGCCTACACCTGTGCTAGTCCAAATGCAGCTAAGACTAAAGTAGATTGCTGCCATCTTTAAACAACTTCAATCTCAACAATGTCACAGCAGTTCATGTAAACACTATTTCATAAACTTTTACACTCTTTTCAGTTTTAATTATTTACTTAATATAGGTGTGAAATTTGAAACCAAAACTGAAATGAGACTAGATTTAAATATTAAGCATGCTATTGTTAGTTTCCCTGGAGAAAGAGTGCTCTTATTAATGTTCGGATACACTAGAGCAGAAGTTGATGTCATAATGTTGCAGCTATATTTTGTTTTGGAGGCAGCAAGTCCACCAATATCATGAAAACCTGTTTTATCTGTGAAGACAATTTTTGGTACTTCCCCAGTCAGTATCGCCCCTCGACAAACACAAGAGGCAAAAATGTTTTGCCTGTATCTGTTTGTGTCTGTGTGTGTTCATTAGTATGTAGTGTTAGCAAAATGTCTTTCAGAAATAACTGCATCTAATGCACAGTTAGAACTGAATAACCTTTGGAGACAACCCAATTCAAGATGGCTACCACAGCTAATCAACAGAAAAATGGGTATAACTCAGTCATATTTACATTAATATGGTTACCATGGCGGCGTGTATATTCGCAGCGGCTTACGGCTCTCCACTTCAGTGCTCTTTTTTTTGTTTTTCTTCGCTTTTTGCACTACTGGTACTGCGAACATCCAGTACAACCGTCAGATGCTTTTAGACATTGGAAACCAACACCAGATATCTGTTTCGAGCAAATTTCATTATAAGCATAACATTTCGAACAACATAGTGAGACTGCCAGGCTCTCCGTGAATTGTTGTTGGATCAAGGAGACGGCGCAGACAAAGGAGGAGGAGGAGGAAGAGGAAGCAGAAACAGGGATGCAGGTCCGGTGTCATGTTAAGGCTGAGGAAACAACCACACAAGCCTCCTCTTCCGAGCCTGTAGCTCTCCAATGCCAGATCTCTGGTGCATAAAAAATGGATGATTTGGAACTACAACTATTTGGAAATCGCGATGTTTGGGACTGTTGCGGTATCTCCGAAACCTGGTTTCATGTGGAAATACCATATCAATATCAGCGTGCAACTGGCAGGTCGCACTCCGCTCCGCTGGGACAGGACTCAGGATTCCGGTAAAAGCAGAGGGGGTGGACTCTGTATTTATGTGCATGATAACTGGTGTAACGGAGCAATTATAGACAAACACTGTTCCCCAGACTTTGAGTACGTGTTTGTTAGATGCCGACCGTTTTTTCTGCCGAGAGAGCTAACAGTTGTGATCATAACAACTGTGGTGGGAAAGCTTTTCATAAGACAACACCTCCTGCTGATATGTCTTATGTCTGAATTCCAAGGCCTATGAGTTCTCATCAAATGAACCTGTTTCTCTTCATGGGAACCAGACTGACCTTGTTTTCTCTTCGCTCCTCTTTTCCTTCCAACATTCCAATAACTTTGATATTAGTTCCTGTGTGGACGTTGGGGAGCTTTTGATTCAGAGCTTCCCATTTGGAGCTAGGACTCTGATGTTAATGATTTATTGTCTTTAACACTCTCTGTATGTTGTGCACATTATATAAATAAACCTCATTGAGTGATTTCATCTAACAGTGCCTGGAAAAAGGTTTTTCTCCACAACATGGCTATTCCACCTGACGCCAATGTAAACGCATTGCTCTCTCTCCTCCTAAACACCATAAATGAACAGCAGCGGGTCCACCCCAACAGTGTTCACATAATTGCCAAAGTTCTACCAGCATGTCAAATGTTCTACAAGGGGAGAGAACACTTTGAAACATGTTTATACCAACATCAAGCACACGTACAGAGCCACACGCCTCCCACACCTCGGGCTGTGAGACCATCTTTCCCTCCTACTTTTCCCAACCTACACTCTCCTCAGACGCAAGGCCAGGCCCACCACTAAGACTGTTGCAACCTGGCTTGAGAATGCATTCTGCAAATTACAGGACTGCTTCAAACAGACAGACTGGGACTTATTTGAACACCAGAAGCTGGAGACATTCACAGAAACGGTACTGGATGAAATCCTGTTCTGCATCAGGAATGTAACTATAGAAAAAAAACATCCGGACCTTTCCTAACCAGAAACTGTGGATGACCAGTCAGGTCTGCACATTCCTCAGGGCCTGGGACGCTGCCTTGAGATCAGGTGACAGAGCTCTGTACAAAGCTACTCGATCTGACCTGAAAAGAGGAAAAAAAAAAGCCAAAGCGGACGACATGGTGCACATAGAGTCCCATCTGTCCAGCAACAACGCACAGGAGATATGGCGGGACATACAAGACATCACAAACTTTAGAGGTTGTGATGCATCACCAGGGGACCTGAGTGCATTGATGGCAGAAGAGGTAAGCTGCTTCCTTGCGCATTTTGAAACCTATCAGCAGCACTCTTCCGCTCAAACTCTGACCCTGCTCCCACCTGGCTCTTGCATCACTCCACTCACTGTGCAGGAGCATGATGTCAGACGGGTTCTCCTGGCAGTGAACCCCAAGAAAGCTGCTGGCCCAGACGGTGTACAGAAGGTGCTCAGAGCATGTGCCTTCCAGCTTGCCCCCAATTTACCAGGCTCTTTAACCTCTCCCTGGCCCAGGCAATCATCCCACCCTGCCTAAAGTCAACAATAATAATCACTGTGCCAAAGAAATCTCCCATCAGCCTGAACGATTACCATCTGGTGGCCCTGACTCTTGTAATTATGAAATGCTTTGAGAGACTAGTCCTGCAGCACATCAAGAACCATAATCCCCAGAGACTATGACCCCCACCAGTTTGCTTATTGTGCAAATGGAGCCACAGAGGACGCCATTGTTGGAGCTGTCCACTCAGCTCTGCTGCTGCTCTAGGTGATTCAGTGCTATGTCCGGATGCTTTTTGTGGATTATAGTTGAGCTTTTAACAACATAATCCCAGACAGACTCATCACTAAACTGGTCACTCTCTGCCTTCCTCCTCTCACATGTGCTTGGATAAAGAACTTCCTCACCAACCGACCCCAAACTGTGAGACTTGGCCCCCATCTCTCCTCTACCCACACACTGAGCATCGGTTCCCCACAGGGCTGTGTGCTGAACCCCTCCTGTATTGCCTTTACACCCACAACTACAGTCTGGCCCACAACAACTGCATTGTCAAGTTTGCTGATGACACCACAATGGGCTAACTCATCTCACAGGGTGATGAGGCAGCCTACAGAGGGGAGGTCCTGAAACAAGTAGCCTGGTGCTCAGAGAATAACCTCGCTCTGAAAACCAAGGAGATCATCATTGACTTCAGAAAGCACAGCACCGACCCAGCCCCTCTTTACATCAATGATAAGAGTGTGGAGATGGTCTACACCTTCAGGTTTCTCGGCCTCATCATCTCCACCAACATTTCCTGGACAGACAACATCACAGCAATCATCAAAAAGGCTCAGCAGCGGCTACACTTCCTATGAGTCCTCAGGAAGTACAACCTAAACTCTAAGCTGCTGTTGAATTCTACCGCTCATCCATCGAGAGCCTGCTGACATACTGCATCACAGTATGGTACGGAAGCTGCACTGTTGCAGACAGGAAAAGGCTCCAGAGGGTTGTAAAAGCAGTTCAGATGATCATTGGCTGCCCTCTCCCCTCTCTAATGGACATGTACACCTCCCGCTGCCTCAGTAGAGCCATAACCATCAGTAAAGACATCTCCCACCCTGGCTTCAACCTGTTTGACTTGTTGTACTCAGGGAGGCGCTACAGATCCATCAGAACAAAAACAAACACGCTAAAAAGCAGCTTCTTCCCAAAAGCAATTAATACCCTGAACTCTCTCATGCACAAATTCTAGTGTGTGTGTGTGTGTGTGTGTGTGTGTGTGTGAATAAAAAAAAAAGTGTGGTTTTGGAGTTGACTTTTAATCTTGGCGTACAAGTGTATTGTGATAAACAAATTATATTCTATAAACTAAGATACAATTTGGTGTGGTAGCTGCTGAGTGATCTTCAACACATACTTGAAGTAATGCATCTCATTAGGTTTTGAAATATTGCACAGAGTGTGAGAGAGTGCACAAAATGTAATTTACATTATTTGCCCAAAACATCTCAAACTCAATCTTTGCTTATCATAATATGATCTTAGTCTAAGACTCTGGTATGAAAGGAAGCAGGTGATATACATTTATTCAAGGAATGCTTGGCTTTTAATTTAAGTCCATTTTTTTTCTTTGACACAATCTCAGTTGGACTACTTTGAGTCCAAACTGCTGCCAGAGTCCGAAATGATGTGCTAAAGCCAAATGGCTTTATCCAACATAATAAAAACTACATACTTGCAGTACCTTTGAACCTGATCCAGATCAAACAAAATTCTTTAAAATTTTTTTCTCCTGCACACACTCATACAGCACTTATGTTATCACATGATCTGGATAGCGAGACATACAGTACACATGAACTTTATTTATGCCCAAGGGAACAATTCCAACCAAAGTTAACATTGCAAACACTGCAGAAGGTTTAGTTTTTGTGTATATTAACTATGAAAATAAAAAGCAATATAAAAAAGCTATTGGTTGGTGTTCACTTCAACGTAGCCTTGAGCCAAAGGGTGTCTCACTTGAAGGAGACTTAATGCTCCAGTGGACTTTAAGGTCAAAATGTGTGTATGCTTTACAAATGCCCAAAGGGCAACAAGTTTGGACAGCGACATCTGGTTTCAAAACAAATTCAGTTTCAAGCGCTTTAATCAAAATGACTGCACTTTTAAAACCTTGAAATTCAAACATTAAGGAGTTCAAGAACCTGTGCAAATGGCTATAACAGGTACAATATGAATTGTTCACAACCTTTCCACAGATCCACACTTAAACACATTTGAACTTTCACCTTATTTGTCAAAATGGAAATTGATGGCAGTCAGTTGAAGAAATGTTGGCATATTGTATCTTTTTGGATGTCAAGATCAATCTGTTGTTTTTTTCTTCACACTTTGACACATCAGGATGATCGAGCTGTTCACAGTGAACACTCCAGCAGCTCTGAAAGCCTGGATGACAGTGAAATAGTGAGACATGTAAGAAATCAAGTTCTGTGTATTTTATTATTTTAAAAAGAAGAATTTTCACTTAGTGTTTCAAATGAAACCATACAGAAGCTTTATTTTAAATCTGTTGAAGGGATCTTTAACTTGTGACCTTAAGAAGCAGAACACCAGTCAAAACACAGCAAATGTATAGATAACATTTTGAAATGGAATTTCTATTAAAATCTACATCAGCAACTATCTAAATGTTTCTCACTGCTTTATTTAGCTGTAGTATAAATAAAAGTTGTAAGATGTAAAAAAAAAAAAAAGAAATA
This sequence comes from Kryptolebias brasiliensis, assembly GCA_028566095.1. Lineage (NCBI taxonomy): Eukaryota > Metazoa > Chordata > Actinopteri > Cyprinodontiformes > Rivulidae > Kryptolebias > Kryptolebias brasiliensis. The sequence goes on from JAOXNZ010000199.1 coordinate 20,611,827, forward strand.
AAAGTATGATGTTGATCCTGATCCACAGGAATGATTCAAATGTAACCCATTGAGAATCATATGATACAGATTTCCTGGATGTGTGCTGATGTGGGCGAAGACTTCTGGAATGCTATAGTTGTTCATTATCTGTGATGTTGTTAGATGGCACAACACTTCTTAAAAGGGAAAAATGTTAATCTCGGACTGGAATAAGGAAGTTTGTCAAAATATTCAAGGCGGGCCTTTATATAATGTTAAAGCATTTAGGAGAATAAAGAAGTACTTATTAGGTTGTATATCTGTAAGTATTCACTCTTTACATATTTCTTCTGTTTTTGCATTTTTTAATTTCAGATTATCTAAAAGTTAATATCAGAAGAAACTAACCTGATTTAGTGTAATGCTGTTTTTAAATTATGTCATTAAGGGAAAAAGCTACCAAACCAACCTGGACCCATGTGAAAAAATATAAAACAAAAATAATAACTAGAAGCACTCAGAGCATGCAAACCTCCACCAAGGCCACAGCGCGATTTAAAAAATAGTGCGATTCAGATCACCACCAAAATTTAATCCATTGTTTGTTGTGACAACCCTGACATTTGCTTAAAGTTTCATCCAAATCTGTTCATTAGTTTTTATGTGATCTTGCTAAAAGACAGACAAACCAACCAACCTACAACTGAAAACAGAACTTCCTTGGTGGAGGTAATAATTGCCACCTAAACCTAATAAGTGGTTGTGCCACCCTTACAATCAAGCATTTGTGATAACTGGCATTGTGACCTTCCTAAAAATTCCACTTTTGTCTCGTCAGTATACAGAACATTTTCCAAAAAGTCTCGGGTGATAAAGATGTTTTTGAGACGAGCCCTTTTTGCCCTTCATCTCTTTCCTATTGTTGAATCATAATCTCTGACCTAACTGAGGCAAGTGAAGCCTGCAGGGCTTTAGATGTTGTTTTGGGTTCCTCTGTGACTTTCTGGATGAGTCGTTGAGCTCTGGGAGTCATTTTGGTTGTCCAGCCACTCCTGGGAAGGTTCAATGAAATCACCATTTGAAAACTGGATTTTGTATTTATTCAGGTTATCGTTGATATTAAAATGTGTTTGCTGATCTGAAACATTTGAGTGTGGCTACCAGTAAAAGAACAATGGTTTTTTTAGATTTTGTTTCTGCCTTGGTTCAGATTGAACTTTTACACCTGTTATTACATACATAGTTATATCATTGTGTCACATGAGAAGTTACTATGCTGTGAAAGTGATATCTGAAAACAGCTTTCTTTTTTAGACTTTTGTTTTAAAGAAAATTCTTCCCAGTGCATTTTTTGGATCAGGATCAAAGGTAAAGTAGGACTCAATCTTCTACTACTGACTGAAATGCACTACTCCATGTTTAGTATTTTTAGTTTGCAAAATAGTTTTTTTATGACATGGCGCGTTATCCTGCTGGAAGTAGCCATCAGAAGATGGGTACACTGTGGTCATAAAGGGATGGACAT